>JARSSU010008053.1:0-13112 GCA_029619165.1 Eurosta solidaginis
TGCTTTATGCGGCTTCGACGGCATCTGCGAAGCAGATTAGTTTTCACTGAGACGATTTTCATGGCAGTAAATACACTCGGAGTGACTTGCCAAACACTGCGAGGGCGATCCCGCTTAGACAAATTTTTCTTCGCTACTATGAAAATCTTATTCTAAAATTTGATGTTGTCTGCCGGGGTGTGAACCCAGGACATCTCGTGTGCTGAAGCAGTCGCTACCATCACAACCACGGTGGCCGCCTAGAAAACTTACTAAGCTAGCATATGTGATGCTAATATTCCCACAATACGTATAACTGTCAAGAGGTTTCAAGGTTGCAAATCATATATTATAGTACCAAAGATATATACACCAAATCGAGAAAAGTATTCTGAGAAAGGTGCCAAAGGCGTCATACGGGAACATGATAGTTTCGAGAACGTTTAACGTTGATGAGATTCCTTATCCAAAGGGTTTTAGCAATGTTAATCATTTATCTACACGAATAGTACGGGTGTGGTGTAAGGGAGATTGTATTAAAAATATAAGGACTATTAGCTTATTATATTATATGTTGAAATTTTATAAAGCTCCTGAAAAAGTATGCGTGTCCCGCATCCACACCGATGATCCTGGGTTTACGCCCCGGGCAAGCAACGCAAAATTTAGAATAGGTTTTTCATTAGAAGAAATTTGTCTTAACGGGTCGCCCTCGCTGTGTCTGGCGAAGCAGTCGCTCCGAGTGTATTTCTGCCATGCAAAGCTCTCAGTGTAAACTCATCTACCTTGCAGATGCCGTTCGGAGTCGGCCATAAAAATCAGTGGTCCCGTCCCGCAATTTGTAGAAAATCAGAGTGAGCACGGACGCAAATTGAAGAGAAGCTCGCCCTACAATCTCGTCGGGTTGATTACGAAACCAATCGCTATTCGGGAATTCAGTTTAAATCATCTGAAATTTAGTAGTTTACTTATAGTTTGGAATGTTTTTGTACGTTTTCCAGAAATCTTGTACCAATTGCAAAATCACTTCGAAAAACTAACGATACCATCGAAAGTATGACACTTCTTGCTTCGTACGTACACTTTTACTAAATGTTACTAGTCTAATTAATTGTCAGCGATAATAAAGTTGTTCTATTCTTTTACTGAAACTAAATTCTTCACTGACATGATTTTGTACCGAATATCAGTAAACGCGAAAGAAATAAAAACTTCTGAACAGATTTGCACATTTGAGGATAGATAATTGGCATAGTAACGTGTAGCGAGCGTGAGTGCATTTATACTCGTGCATAAATGCTTACAACTGTTACAATTTTGCTGATTACGATTATAAAGGCAACTTTATCTTTTTATTAAGCCAATCATCAATACAACAACTTATTTCTATTTTCTAGTTTCTATTCTAGTGCTTTCTTGCCGCACCCATGTATGAGCTGCGATCGATGTCATGTGTAGAGTAGCTCTCTAAAACATTTTTATGTTGCACGTAGAATAAAGTGCGATATTAAAACAGGAGCCTCATTATGTAACTCGTTTCTTAAGAAATTCTTTGGATTTAAAAAAAAACTATATGATTTGACAGCTTTCCGAATCGCATTTCCTTTCGAATCGCGTTACAGAAAAAGGGCCCAGTTAAATTTTTTGACACCGATTATAATCAAAACTAGGCGTTTTTATTAAATGCCTTTACTCAGCTAATTATAAAAACGCCTAGAAAACCTTTTTCAACATATTTGAGAGGAAGCAGGATTATTTGAGGAATTGCAACATATTTGAGAAAGCAAATGTATTCCAGAAATGTGTAAATGAAATAGAGAAAAGATTTTCTGAGGACGGGTAATGTATTTGAGAAAAGGCAAATTTATTCCAGGAGTTGGCAAATGTTTTGACAAAAGGGCAAATATATTCCAGGAACGGTAATGAAGTTGAAATAAGTGAAATGTATTTGAACACGAACATTATATACTCAGCGTGAGCTTCAATTGTACATTTATTCAGATAACTTACGTTTCGAGTTTTGTTACAAGATTTATTTTTTTTGAGGCTCTAAAAATATTGCTAATGCTTGATCGGAATAGTCCCGTCAATTTCACTAGAAATATTTCCTGCTATAGAAATATGTGAACCCAATCTTATTACGATCCGTAATTTTCTTCGAGCTATGGCTCGCGAAATATAATAAATGCTTGCTCAAAAAGGGGGTGGAACGCCCATTTTCAAGAACTTAAATTTTTTGCTTTTTCTTATTATAATTCCACTTGAAAATGAAACACCATTGTTATAAAGCTCTCTTTTGCAAAGATATAGCTTATTTTACCATCCACAACCCTTTTAAAAATCTTTATATAAAAATCGCGTGGTACTTTACCAATTTCGTTTATTTTCTTTGAAACATTTTTTATAATAAATTCCGAAATGTTGTTTATTTTTTTTCTTTAGCGCAGCCATACCACTCTTATTTAGAATATTAGTCAATGTGGTTAAATAACAATGGAGTTATTGCAAACTTTGTTAAGGTTGGACCTTTAGGAAAAGTGGGCGTGTTGGGTTTTAACCGACTTTGATTATATTTATTCAGTCTATATAATTTGACAAGGATCGTGTATCTGCCGAATCTTAATGTGATATCATCTTCTCTACACGGCTCTTGATTTACGGCTTGTTAAACCTTCCAAATTTTCTTCTTCTAATGTGGGTGGTGCCACGTCAATATTCCAAAATACTTGGAATTTGCGTTTTCCGTCATAAACCAACACTACACAATTTCATTAGGTTAGCGGCATTCGTTTGAATCATCTATTTTTTCCCATTGTTCTAAATTTTCGATATCGAAAATGTGGGCGCGGTTGTGTCCGATTTCGCTCATATCCAGATAAGCTCGGACGGACGACGGACATGGCTTAATCGAATTTTTTCAATACTGATGATTTTGATGTATGGAAGTCTATATATATCTGGATTCCTTTATACCTTTACAACCAACCGTTTTCCAATCAAAGTGCCAAGAGAGGTCAGGTCTTCCTCCACCTCCGTCTCCCAGCTCAGTGGGGGAAACCCTCCTCTGCTTCCAAACTGCGTATCGACTGCAATACCTGCTTGGCCTAGGGGCATCTCATTGCATAGCTGATATACCAGCGAATCCTTCGAGCCATACATCAGGACATTATGATGAGTGTTCTGTAGAAGGTTATTTTTGTTCTCCGAGAGAGGAATTACTTTCTAATTGCCTACTCAGTTCAATGTAGCACTGTTGACAAGAATTATTCTCCGTTGGATTTCTTACCGGACATTGCTTTTGCTGTTATGCTGTTCCCAAATATATGAGGTCCTTCACAGTTTCGAACTTACATCCGTCAACAGTGACGATTATTCCTTGGATGACAGCAAATACTTCGCCTTGTCCTTATTTACCTAAATACCCGCTTTTTGCTTCTTTATCTAATCCATGAAAGGGGGAAAAAAATGGGGGAGCCCGGAAAAAAAAAAAAAAAACCCCGTTTTTTTCCCCCCCCCCCCCCAAAAACCCCCAGCCCCCCCGGTTGGTTTTTGGGGGTTCCCCCCTCCACGGGGGGCCCCCCCCCCCCCCCCCAAAATTTTTTTTTTTTTTTTTTTTTTTGTGTAAAGTTTAAATCCAAAAATTAAAAAACCCCATTCCCAAAGAGGATACCCAAAGCAAAAAAAAAATAAAAAAAAAAAAAAAAAAAAAAAACCCCGCCCCCCCCCCCCCCCCCCCCCCCCAATAGTTTTTTTAATTTTTTTTTTTGTGGGGGGGGGTTGGTGTGGGGTTAAACAAAACTCTTTTTTTAAAAAAAAAAAGAAAAAATTTTGTTTTTTTTTTTTTGGTTTTTACAAAAACACAAAAAACCGTTTTTTCCCAAAAAAAAACTTAAATTTTAAAAGTTCCCCTTTGGGTGCTTTTTTTTTTGGGAGTTTTTTTGGGAAATGAAAAAAAAAAACCCTTTAAAAATGTCCCCCATTTTTTTTTTTTTTTTTTTTTTTTTTTTTCTTTTCCCAAAAAAAAGCCCCAAATTAAAAAAACAAAAAGAAATTGGACCCCTTAAAAATAGAAAACAAAAAAAAACAATTTACCCCCCCCCTTTTTCAAAAAAACGAAAACAAAAAAAAAAACCCAGTTGTGGTTTTTTTTATTTTTTTTTTTAAAAAAATTTTTGAAAATTTGTTTTTTTCCCCCCCCCCCCCCAAAAACCTTTTTTAAAAAGCCTTTCCCCCTGTTTGGGTTTTTTTTTTTTTGTGTTTTGTTTTTTTTTTTTTTTATCCCTTTTTTTTTTTTTTTTTTTTTTAAAAAAAAAAAAAAGGTTTTTTTTTTTTGTTTTTGTTTTTTATTTTTTTTTTTTTTTGTGGGGGGGGAAAATGGGCCGGGTTAAAAAAAAAAAAAAAAAGGTGTTTTTTTTTTTTTTGTTTGTGGTTTTTTGTTTTTTTTTTTTTTGTTGGCCCCCCCCCCCCCCTTGTTTTTTTTTGAAGAACTGAAAAAAAAAAAAAAATGTTTTTTTTATGTTTTTTTTTTAAAAAAATTTTTTTTTTGTTTTTTTTTAATTTTTTGTTTTTTTGTTTTTTTTGTTTTTGTTTTTGGCCTTTTGGGGCCCCCCCCAAAGCCCCTCTCCCCCCAAATGGGGGGTTTTTTTTGTTTTGTGGGGGGGTTTTTTTACTTGTGTTTTGGGTGGGGGGGGCCCCCCCCCCCCCCACCCCCCCCCCCCCCCTTTTTTTTTTTTTTTTTTTGGGGGACCCCCCCACCCCCTTTTTTTTTCCCTTACATAAAAATTTTAAACAAAAACATTTTTTTTTTTTTGTTGTTTTTTTCCGGTATTACAAAAAAATTTTTTTTTTTTTTTTTTTTTTTTTTTTGTTTTTTTTTTGTTTTTTTTTTTTTTTAAAAAATTTTTTTTTTTTTTTTGTTTTTTTGTTTAAATTGTTTTAAAACAAAACCCCTCCCCCCGCCCAAATCAAAACTTTTTTTCCCCCCCGAAATTTTTGAGAAAAAAAAAAAAAAAAAACTTAAATAAAAAATTTAAATTTAAAAAAAAAACGCGAATATTTTGGGGGTAAAAATACTTCAATAATTTTTTTGTTTTTAAAAAAAAAAAAAATAAACCCCTTCCTCCCCCCCCCCCCCCCCCACTGGTGGGGGGGGGGGCAAAAAAAAATGCCCAACCATAACCCAAAAAAAGGAAAAAAAATTTTTTTTTTTTTTTTTTTTTGTTTTTAAAAAAAAAACCGGTTGGGGGCCCCCCAATTACCAAAAAAAAAAAACAAAACGTTTTTTTTTAAAAAAAATTTATTTTTTTTTTTTTTTTTTTTTTTAATTTTTTTTTTTTTTTTTTTTTTTTTTTTTTTTTTTTTTGTTTTTTGGGGGGGGTGGTGGGGGGGGTGGTTTTTTTTTTTTTTTTTTTTTTTTTTTTTTTTGTTTTTTTGTTTTTTTTTTTTTTTTTTTTTTTTTTTTTTTTTTTTTTTTTTTTTTTTTTTTTTTTTTTTTTTTTTTTTTTTTTTTTTTCAATAAAAAACAATTTTTATTTTTTTCCCCCCCCCAATCCCCCCCCCCTTTAACCAAAAAAATTAAAAACAACAACATGCAAACAAAAATATAAAATTTGGGTTTTTTTCTTTTTTTTTTTTTTTTTTTTTTTTTTTTTTTTTTTTTTTTTTTTTAAAAAATTGGGCCCCCCCCCAAAAATCTGGGGAAAAAAACCCTTTTTTTTTTTTTTTTTTTTTTTTTTTTTTTTTTTTTTTTTTTTTTAGAAAAAAACCAAGGGTAAACCAAAAAAAATTGTTTTTTTTTAAAAATCCCCCCTTGAAAATTTTTTTTTCCCCAAAAAAAAAGTTGTTCCCCCCCCCCTCCTCAATAAAAGAATCAAAAAAGAAAGATTCTGGGGGGGGAAAAAAATTTTTACTTTTCCACCCACCCTTTCCCCCCCCCGCCGCCCCCCCTCTCCCCCCCCCCCCCCCCCTCCCCCAAAAACCAAAAACCAAACCAAAAACGTGAAGGGGAGGGGGAAAAACCGATTGGGAAGGAAAAAAAAAAAAAAAGGGGAAGAAGATCCCCCCCCCTCCAAAAACCTTCCCCCCCCCTTTTTGGAAAAAAATTGTTTTTCCCCTAATGGGAGGACCCTTTTTTTTTTTGTTTTTTTTTTTTTTTTTTTTTGGTGGAAAAAAAACAAAAAAAAATTCAAAAGAATGTTTTTTTTTGTTTTTTTTTTTTTTTAAACAAAAAATTGGGGGGTTTTTTTTTTTTTTGTTTTTTTTTTTTTTTGTTTTTTTTTTTTGTTGTTTTTTTTTAACAAAAAAACCTGAAAAAAAAAAAAAAAAAGGTTTCCCCCCCCATTTATTTTTTTTTTTTGGCACTAACCCCCCAAATTAAAATAATTTGCAAAAATGTACAAAGGTTTTTTAAAAAAAAGGAAATTTTGGAAAAAAAGATAAATTTTTTTTTTTTTTTTTGGGGGTTTTTTTTTTTTTTTTTTTTTTTTTTGTTTGGTGTTTTTAATTTTGCAAAAAAAACCCCCCCCCCCCCCAACACCCCCCCCAAAAAAAAAACCAAAAAAAATAAAATATAAAACAAAAATATTTTATTTTTTTTTTTGGGTTAATGGGGGGGCACAGACCCGTGATTTAAAAAAAATTAGCTTGTTAATTTTGGGCCCCCCAAAAAAAATTTGCAGAAGTTTTTTTTTTTTTTTTTTTATTTTAAAATTTTTTTTTTTTTTTCTTTTTTTTTTTTTTTTTTTTTTTTTTTTAAAAATTTTTATTTTTTAAAAAATAACAATGTGTTTTTTTTGTTTTTTTTTTTTGTTTTTATTTAATTCCCCCCCCCCCCCCCCATTTTCCGGAGTGTAAACATTTTAAAAAAAAAATTTTTTTTTTTTTAAAAAAAACAAAAAAAAAAATTTTTTTTAAAAAAATAACGAAAAAAAAAAAAAAAAAAAAAAATTTTTTTTTTTTTTTTTTTTTTTTTTTTAAAAGAAATTTTTTTTTTTTTTTTTTTTTTAAAAAATTAAGTTTGAAAAAAAGTTGTGGTCACACCAACAAGGCCAAACCCCCCCCACAAAGTGTGGGGGAAAAGCCCCCTGGGGGGCCCCAAAAGCACCAAATTTAAAAAAAACAAAAAAAAATTACAAACATTTTTTTTTTTGTTTTTAAAAAGCAAAAAAACCAACCCGCTTTTTTTTTTTTTTTTAAAAAACCCGCACGATGAAAAAATTTTTTTCCCCCCAACAAAAACCCCCCTTTTTTTTTTTTTTTTTTTTTTTTAAAAATATAAAAAGACCAAAAGGGAGGGGGCCCCTTTTTTAAGGTTGTTTTGTGTTTTTTTTTTTTTTTTTGTTTTTTTTGAAAAACTTCCCCCCCCATGTTTTTGTAAAAAAAAAATAAATACCAAACAGTTTTTTTTTTTTATTTTTTTTTGTTTTTGTTTTTTTCCCCCCCCGTTGAAGGAATTTTTTTTTCTTTTTTTTTTTTTTTGTTTCTTTTTTTTTTTATAGCCAAAAAAAAATAATTTTGGGGGCCCCCCCCCCCTTTTGGAACAAAGAAAATAAAAAATTGAGTTTTTTTTCCCTCCCCACAAAAGCAAAAAAGAAAAAAAAAAAAACTTAAAAAATAAGTTTGTTGGGGGGGGGGGAAAAAAAAAAAAAAAAGGGGTTTACTAATCCCTTTTTTTTTTTTTTTTTTTTTTTTTTTTTTTTTGTATTTTTTTTTTTTTGTATTTTTAAGAAAAACAGGTGGGGTAGACAACTTTTTTTTTTTTTTTGTTTAAAAAAAAACCCCCTTTTTTGGGGGCGGGGGGGGGGGTTTATGTCCACCCTGATTTGGGGGGTACCACATTGGGGAAATTTTTGTATAAGAATTTTTTTTGGGGGCCCCCCCCCCCCCCCCTTGGGGGGGAAAAAAAAAAAAAAAAAAAACAAAAAAAACAAAAAAACACGCCCCCCCCCCGCCTGGTTTTTGGGGAGGTTTTTTGTTTTTTTTTTTGGTTCCCCCCCGGCCCACCCTTTCCCTTTCCCCCCCCTTGGGTGGGGCTTAGGGAAAAAATTTTTTTAAAAGGAAAAAGCCCCCCAAAAAAAAACAAAAAAAAAAAAAGGGCGTGTTAAAAAAAATTTTTTTTTAGGTTAATAGGAAAAAAAAAAAAACCCATAAGAGGGGGGGGCCCCGGGAAAAAAAAAAAGGTGTTAAAAAAAAAAAAAAACAAAGCATAAATTTTTTTTTTTTGGCCCCCCTTTGGTTTCCCCACCCCCCCCCCCAAATCCCCCCCCCCAAGGGATAAAAAAAAATAAATCCCCCCCCCCCCACCCCGGTCCCCCCCCACCCCCCCCCCCAAAAAGCCCCTTTTTGTTTTTTTTTTTGAAAACCACCTGAAAAACATAAAATTTGGGGGGGGGGGGTTTTTTTTTTTTTTTTAAAAACAAAAGGGGTTTTTTTTTTTTTCCCCCCCCCCCCCCCGAAAAAAAAAAACAAAGAACTTTTTTTTTGGGTGGTTTTTGGGGTTGGGGGGGTGGGGGGGGGGGTTGAAAAAAAAAAAGGGAAATAAAAACAAAAGAACCCTTTTTTCAAATAAAAATAAAAAAAGTTTTTTTTTTTTTTTTTTGGGGGGGGGAAAAAAAACCCCCCACAAGCAAGAAAAAAAAAGTTTTTCTTTTTTTTTTTTTTAGAAACCAAGCCAAAAAAAAAAAAACTGTGTCCCCCCCCCCAAACATGTTTTTTTTTCCCCCCCCCCTGGGGGTTGTAAAAAGAAAAAAGAACAAAAAAAAAAAAAAAATTTTTTTTTATTCTCCCCCCCCCCCCCCTAAAAAAACCCCGGAAAGGGGAAAAAAAAAAAAAAAAAAAAAAAAAAAGATAAAAAAAAAAGTAAAAATTTTTTTTTTTTTTTTTTTTTTTTCCCCCCCCCCCCCCCCCCCCCCCCCCCCCCCCCTTTTTTTTTTTGTTTTGTTCTCTTCCCCCCAACCAAAAAAAAAAGAGGTTTTTGTTTTTTTTTTTTTTTTTTTTTTTTTGGGGGTTGGGGGGGGCCCCCGTTTTTTTTATTTTTTTTTTTTAAAAAAAACCAAAAAAAAAATTTTTGACACTTTTGGGGGGGGAAATGTTTTAAAAGGGCCCCCCCCCCCCCCCCCCCCCCAAAAAGAAAAATTTTTTTTTTTAAAAAGAAAATAAAGTAAAAAAAACAAAAAAACAAAAAAAAAAAAAAAATTGTTTTTTTTCCCCCCCCCCCCTCCCCCCCCCCTCCCCCTTTTTTTTTTTCTTTTTCCGGAAAAAGGGAGGAAAAAAAACCAAAAAAAAAAAGAAAACATGAAAAAAAAAACCCCCCCCCCCCCCCTTTTTTTTTCCCCCCCTAAACAAAAAGACAAAAGACCAAAAAAGCCCTTCCCCCAAAAATTTCCCCAAATTTAAAAACCAATGGTTT
This sequence comes from Eurosta solidaginis, assembly GCA_029619165.1. Lineage (NCBI taxonomy): Eukaryota > Metazoa > Arthropoda > Insecta > Diptera > Tephritidae > Eurosta > Eurosta solidaginis. Next base: position 9,386 of record JARSSU010008053.1, read on the forward strand.
TACCCCCCCCCCCCCTGGAGTTTTGTTATTTTTAAAATGGGTCCCTTCCCGAAAGAAAAAAAATTTTTTTTTTTCCCCCCCCCCGCTTTGGGGGGTTTTTTTTTTAAATTAAACATTCCGCAAAGTTGCCCCCTTTTTTTTTAAAAAAACAAAAAAAATTGGCAAAAAAAATGGGGGGGGGAAAAAAGAGGAAAATGGGGCCCCACCCCCCTCCCCAGGGCCGCCCCCCCCCCCAAAAAGCCCCCCCCAAAAGGTTTTTTTAAAATTGCAAAACAAAAAGAAGTTCCCCCCCCCCCCGTAAACCCCCCCGGTGGCCCCCAAAAGTGTTTGTTTTTTTTTTTTTTTTTTTTTTTGTTTATGGGGAAAAAGGCAGACAAAAGGAAAAGGGGGTTTTTTCCCCCCTCCCCCCCTACTTTTGAAAAAAGCCTTGGGGGGGAAAAAAAGGAAAAACCGGGAAAAAAAAGGGGTGGGGGAAACAAAAAAAAAAAAAAAAGGAAAACAAAAAGAAAAAGGAAACCCCCTTTGGGAAAAAAAAAAACCCTTCTCCCCCCCCCCTTTTTTATTTTTTTGGGCCCCCACCAAAAAACCCTTTTTTTTTGCTTTTTTTGGTTTTTTTTTTGGGATTTTTTGGGGGAAAAAAAAAAAAAAACGGGGGTTTTTTTTTTTTTTTTTTTTGGGGGTTTTTTTTTTTGTTTTTTTTGGGTTAAAAGGGTTTTTTTTACAAAACAATATAAAACAGGAAAAATCCCCCCAAGATTTATTAAAAAAATAAATGAAAAAAAAAACCCCCTTTTTTTTTTTTTTTTTCCCCCCTCCCACCCCAAAAAAAATTCACAAATTCAAAACAAATTTTCAAATCCAAGTTTTATTTGGAAAAAAAAAAAAAAGAAAAAAAAAAATTCCCGAAAAAAAAAAAAAAATAAAAAATTTTTGTTTTTTTAAAGCCCATGGTTTTTTTTTTTTCCCCCCCCCTCCCCCCTCCCCCCCCCCCCCCCCCCCCCCCCCCCCGGGGTGTTTTTCCCCCCCCCCCCCCCCCCCCCCCCCCCGGTCCCCCCCCCCCCCCCCCCCCCGTTCCCCCACCGGAAAAAGCGCTTTTTTTTTTTAATCCCCTTTTGTGGCCAAAAAAAATTTTTTTATGGGGGAAAAAGAGGCCCCCCGAAAAAAAAAAAAAAAAATTTCCGGCATCCCAACCAACGAACCGTCCGGGGCCCCCCCCCCCCCAAAATTTTTTTTTTTTCCGGAAATTTAATCTGAAAAAAATTTTTTTTTTTTTTAAAAAGAAAAAAAAAAAACAAAAAATGGGAAAAAAGAAAAACAAAACATTTTTTTTTTTTTTTTTTTTTTTTTCACAATCAAAATTTGTTTGATTTTTTTCCCACAAAAAAAAAAAAAAAACCCGATTGCCCCCCGCCCTACCCCCCCCCCTTTTTAAAACAATGAAAAAGAAAAATAATTTTGGTGGGGGTTGTTTTTTACAAGTGGTTGTTTTGGTGTATTTTGTTTTTTTTTTTTTGTTTATGGGGGTTTTTTTTTTTTTTTTTTTTTTGTTTTAATTGACGGGGGAAAAACGCCCAAAAAATTTTCCCCCCCACAAAGGGGGGGGTAAAAAAGAAAATTTTTTTTGGAAAAAATAAAAAAATGTTGTTTGGGGGGGGTGAAAACCCACCCCGTTGGGGGGCCCCCCCCCCAAAAAAAAAAAAAAAAACCACGCCCCCCCAAATACCAAAAAAAAAAATTTTTTTTTTTTTTTTTAGGCAAGAAAAGAAAAAGATTGTTTTTTGTTTTTTTTTTTTTGTTTTTTTTTTTTTTTTTTTTTTTGGGGAAAAAAAAAAGGGGTTTTTTTTTTTTTTGTTTTTAACCAAAAATAGCCCCACCGTTAAAAAAAAAAAGTTTCCAAAGGGAAACAAGCCCCGTTTTTTTTTTTTTTTTGTAGAAGGAATTTTTTTTAATCAACCCAATTTTTTTTTTTTTTTTTTAAAAAATTTTTTTTCGGGCCAAGAAAATAAAAAAAAAATTCCCCCTAATTTTCGCCTTTGGTTTCACCCCCCCCCCCCCCCCCCCCCCCCACCCCCCCCCCCCCCAAAAAAAAATGTTTTTTTTTTTTTGTTTTTTTTTTTTAGGAATCAAAAATAAGAAAAACATCCCCCCGCCCCCTATGTGGGAAAAAAAATTTTTAAAAAAAAATATAGAAATTTTTTTCCCCTAAATTTTTTTTTCGGGTTTTGTTTTTATTTTTTAAAAAAAAATGTACCCACGCCCCCCCGCCGCCCCCAGGCATGTATTTTTTTTTTTTTTTTTTTTTTTTTTTTTTCCTTAAAAAAAGGGGGGGGGGTTTTCCCCCCCACCCCCCCCCCCCCAAAACCCCCTTTGTAAAAAAACACAAACAAAAAAAAAGGGTTTTTTTTTGTTTTTTTTTGTTTTTTTGTGTTGTTTGTTTTTTTTTTTTTTTTTGTTGGGGGGCCAAAAACTAACTAGCCCACCCCCCCCCCCATGGTTTTATAGAAAAAATTTTGTGTTTTGTTTTAAAAAACGCCACCAAAAAATTTTTTTTGAAACCCCTTTAAAATGTTTTTTTTCCCCCCCCCCCCCCCCCCCCCCCCCCCCTTAAAAAAATTAGTTGTGAGTTTTTTTTTGGGGGGTTTAAATGGGGGGGAAAAAAACCCTGGACCCCCAAGGCCCCCCCTAAAAACAGAAAAAAAAAAAACGAAAAAAAAAAAAAATAAACCCCAAAAAACCCAAATTTTGGTTTCGGAAAAAAAAAGATTTTATTTTTTTTATTAAAAATTTTTAATAAAAAAAAAAAAATTGGTGGTTTTTTTTTTTTTTTTTTTTTTTTTTTTTTTTTTTTTTTTTTTTTTCCCAAGGAAAAAAAAGAATTTTTAAACTAAAATTTTTTTTTTTTGGGGGTTAAAAAAAAAAAAGGTTAAAAAAACCCCACCCGTCCCCCCCCCCCCCGATTGTTTTTTTTTTTTTTTTTTTTTTTTTTTTTTTTTTTTTTTTTTAATTTTTTAAAAAAAAAAGGGAAAAAAAAGAAAAAAATTTTTTTTTTTTTTTTTTTTTTTTTTTTTTTGTTTTTTAAAAAAAAGGGGGTTTTTTTTTTTTTTTTTTTTTTTTTGTTTTTGGGGGGGGGGGAAAAAAAATAAAATGGGGGGTTTAAACAAGAACACAAAACAAAACAACCATTTTTTTTTTTTGTTTACAAGAGGCCCCTTTTTTTTTTTTTTTTTAAAACAAACAGTTATTCCCCCTTTTTTTTTTTTTTTTTTTGGTTTTTTTGCAATAAAAAGAGAGGAAAAAAGGCCCTTTTTTTTTTTTTTTTTTTTTTTTTTTTTTTTTTTTTAAAATTAAAAAAAAAACAAATTTGGTGGGGGGGGGTTTTTTTGGGGGGGTTGGGTGGGTTTTTTTGTTTTCCCAAAATTTCTTCCCCAAGTGGGAAAAAAAAAATTTTTTTTTTTTTTGTTTAAAAATAACTCAATTTTTTAAAAAGGAAAAAAGAAAAACGAAGGCCAAAAGATCAAAACACCCAAATTTTTAAAAAAAGGTTTTTTTTTTTTGTTTTTTTTTTTTTTTTTTTTTTTTTCCCCATTGTTTTGTTTTGTGTGAAAAAAAAAATGGGCCCCCGGGTGTTTTTTTGTGGGCCCCCCCCCCCCCCACCCCCCCAACCGGGCCCCTTTTGTGTCTTTTTTTTTTTTTTTTTTGTTTTTTTTTTTTGTTTTTTTTTTTTTTT
>JARSSU010008054.1:0-66394 GCA_029619165.1 Eurosta solidaginis
TATTTAAACACAAACAGTTTATTATATTATATTTAGATTAAGTTAGAATTAAGATAAAGTTAAGTTGATTAGAAATAAGTTTTAATTTAAGTAATTAAGTTCACTTTTCGAACTACCGGCGCGGTATTGGAGGCGTTTTACTTGTCGTGACGCGGATCTAATTGCAACTGAAAACGTTTGAATATTTCGGTTACCTTCGCAGCGACGCGAAAGGGTTGCGCAAGTGACTGATCAGTGTTGTAATTAATGGGACGCATGTAGGCGTTGCCAGTTATTGTTATCTGAGGTTGACAAACAGATGTCGTTGTCCTATCAACTACAGTCGCCGCCTTAACTATTATCCTACAACTCGGCTATCCTGACTATCGTTCGGCCTCGGACGATGGCTCCCACCTCTTCATCTGCTCAGCCACAGTTGAGGTAGATCTCGGTCCTTCATGTTCACCAACTTTACTGACCTCGTACCTACCGTGCCGTAAAATTTTGGTCACCTTATAAGGACCTAAAAACTTTGGTCTCAATTTAAGACCTGTTCCAAACTGTGTCCGCTTTATGGCTACTAAATCATCGATACGGTACTTTGTATCGGCGCGTCTTTTATGATTAAATGTTTTCCGGTTCTCAGCCTGAATTTTCTCAATATTCTCTTTGGCTTGCCTACGTACATCCTCTCTTTCGTCCTCAAATTGCTTAATGGCTTCCTCTTCTAACATTTCCTGCAAATCTGGAATTCCTTGAATACGCATTTCAACGCCTGTCAACAGCTTGAATGGTGAAACTTTCGTACTCCTAGGCGCAGTGTTATTTATCGTTTTCTGAACATTCTCTATATGTTTGTACCAGGAGCTCGGACTATCACCACACATTTTGGCTAACATTGGTACTACAATTTTATGCATCCGTTCTACTTGACCGTTTCCTCTTGGAACCCCAGTCGCTATTAGAAGGTGCTGTATATTCTCCTCTCCGCAATACTTTTTAAATGAATTTGACGTGAACGCTGCCCCTCTATCTGAAATAATCCGCCTAGGATTACCAAAAACCGCTGCTTGTTTTTTCAACCTATCAAGGACTTCATCGGCTCCTGTTGTTTTTGTTGGGTAAAGCCATACAAACTTAGAGAAACCATCTACCACTACAAGTATGTAGCAATAGCGTTTGTTTGTTGCTTCCATTGGCCCGACATGGTCTACGTGATAAGTTCCTAACGGGATGTCTTCCTTCTGTATTGGTGAAAGAAATCCTTCTTTTTTACCCCGCTTGCTCTCAGAGACTATGCATTCTATGCAACTTTTTACTACTTTTGCTGCTTTCGAAGGTAAATTTGGAATATAAAAGTGTTTCTCTACTGCTTCTTGCGTACGCTTGGCTGCAAAATGCCCTTGCTTATGCGCTAGCCTTATTATCTCACCTTCCATTGAGCTTGGCACAACAACAAGTTCCTTGACTGGATCCTTAAAAAGTATGCCCTGCTTAATGTAAAAATCCTCATACTCCTCTTGCCCTGCGACCTTTAACACGGCCCTAATCCATTCGTCACCTAACTGTGCTTGCCGCAGTCTATGTTGCAAGGAATCTTCTAACATTAGACATGAAACTCTGCTTAATGCGTCCACGTGACGCATTTTGGAACCGGCTCTATGCTCAATTTCGTAATCGAAATCTTGTAAAAATAATGCCCACCTCGAAATCCTTGCTGGTACATCCTTCTTACCCATTGTCATGGCGAACGCGTTGCAGTCTGTGACAATCTTGAATTTCATACCCAAGAGATATATGCGCCACTTCTTCAAAGCCTCTACAATAGCTAGAACTTCAAGCTCGTAGGAATGATAACGCTCTTCTGCTGGCTTTGTTTTACGGCTCATATATTGTACAGGATGAAACTCTTGATCGTCACTGCACTTTTGTAAAAGGACCGCACCATACCCATACTTCGATGCGTCTGCATGCACCTCCGTCAGAGATTTCGGGTTATACAAACTAAGGACGGGTGCATTAGCTAATGACATTTTAAGTTGCTGGAATGCTGAAACTTCCAAATCGCCCAAGCAAACTTTTCTATCCTGCCGAAGGAGATCCGATAGTGGCTTAGCTATTGTTGCGTAACCAGGAATAAAACGTCTAAAATAAGAGGTTAAACCCAAAAATCGCTGAATTGATTTACGATCTTGAGGTAATGGGAAGTTATCTACAGCACGCGTTTTCTCTATCGAAGGTTTGATAGTCCCGTTCTCTATAACATAGCCCAAAAATTCCACCTTTCTCTGTAGAAACTGACACTTCTTCCACTTTATTTGTAAGTTATATGTCTCAGCTCTTTTTAATACCCTTACCAATTTCTCTATACCCTCGTCTATATTTTTTGAAGGAATGATTATATCATCCATATATGTGATTAATGTACCATCTTGAACCAAATCCCTCAGAACTGCAAAGATGTACCGCGAAAATACTGCTGGCGAGTTCGAAATACCGAAAGGTACGTATCGAAACTCGTACTGACCACAATGAGTCACAAATGATGTGTATTTGCGCGAATTAACCTCAACAGGTACATGAAAGAAACCATTAGCCAGGTCAAGCGTTGTAAAAACTGACGAATTTTGTAATTTATCGACTACGTCGTCTATGAGAGGCATAGGAAAATTATCTCTCATGATCTTTTTGTTAAGACGCCTATAGTCACAGCAAAGTCGCTTACTCCCGTCTTTCTTTTTCACTAAAACGATTGGGGACGCATACTCTGACGTGCTTTGCTGAATTATACCCTTCTCGAGCCATTCCTGTACTTGGTTATCTACCTCACATTTCTCACTATAAGCAATTCTTCTTGGTCCCTGATAGACTGGTATATCATCTACCAACGTAATCTTCATCTCTACTGGTGATTCGTGTTGCATTTTTGGAGAATAATTATTTACCAAATTTTCTACTATCGCTGACGTATTTTTATCGAGATGTTCTAGATTAGGGTTTGCCAGCTCCCTGTCGCTAATATCTTCAGCTATGCACAGACTTTCAAACTCTTGGAGAACTTCAAGCCTCTGCTCGTTTTTAGCTGTATTGCAGACTCCCATTTCTACTACCTCAGTACTTTGTTTTTTCCGAAAAACTACCTCATCTTCAGTTACTAACAAGTCCACTAATTTTAGTACGTTATTTCCTATAACTGCTGCATAAATAATATCTTCTTTCTTAACGACATGGAAGCTAACATCCAGTCTCAAGCCATCGATCTCAACGTCCATCGCAAAACTTCCTATAGTTGCGATTGTCCCTTCGCCCACACCCATCAACCTTCTTATATCCAGTTCTAGTTTAATGTTTCCGAACTTTTTCCATACATCTTCCCTTACTAAAGACAAATCACTGCCCGTATCCAAAAGTGCTCCAAAGGTGACCCTTTGTAGGAAATGTCTTTAAAAATCGAACAATTTCCTTTACCAAAAACCTTACGGCACCATTCACTACTCATTATGTTAGCCCTGTTCTTTTCGACTTTAGATTCTTGTTTAACTTCTTTGTTAACCGATGTGCATGCTGCAGCACGGTGTCCAGCCTTACCACATTTAAAACAGTTGTTCGATGATTTCTGACAATCCTTAGCGAGATGTCCAATCTTGCTACATTTAAAACATTTTTTATCCTTTTTGGCTTCGTCGGAAGTTGTCTGGTGGCTGCCTGAGTGTTGGTATTCACCTGCCTTAAAAATCGGTTTACCCACCTGAATTTTTTCATATACGTGTATTTGCTCTTTAAGTTCCTGCAGGGTGCGTGCTTGGTATAAGTTACTTTTACCCATCTTTGAATCAGGGATCCCTTCAATAAAATATTCTATTAGACTCCTCTCGTCTAATCTAATTGGCGCACCTATTTCCATTAAGCTGTACAAATATTCCCTATAATCTTCATTTGCTCGCTTACGACGATTCCTTAATGCCCGATGAACATCTATAGAGGAAACATGCACCCCAAATTCCTGACGCAGTGCTTCTTTAAGCATGCTCCAATTCACGACATTACGTTGACTCCTAATAAACATCTTGGCTGCTCCCTTTAACAACTGTTTAGAATAAATGTATTTCTGCAGTTCGTCCCAACCAACAGCCGTAGCATTGCTTTCAAATTCTAAAAGCCACTCTTCGATTGATTGGTTACTATTGCCACTGAATGAGGTCAGTGAATCTTCAATATCACGCAAAGTAAAATTGGACCGCCCTAAAACTACCTGAGGAGCCGTGCTAACACATGAATGAGCTGAGTCACCATCGCCCGAATCCGAATCGTCATCCATAACTCCTAAACCGTAATGTTCGCAAAGCCTATCTTGCAGAGTCGTCTTTCGACCCGTGATCGAGCACCCTAGTTCTGCTAACTTTTCCTTAAGCCCGACTACCGTTAAACTAAGAATTTCCTCGCGCTCCATTACGACCGGCAGTCAAAAAAAAATTCAAAAATTTTAAAATTGGTTTTAAATTTAAAAATTAGTTTAGTCAAATTACTAATCTACTTTATAACTAAATACTATTAGTGTAGAATTAATGAAACTTATTTAATTAATTGGTACAAAAGCAATTTTTGAACAACAAAAGTTATAAATATCCAGAGACTACTGCGGTAAAAACGAACAGTAAAGCTTCGCTAAGTGATACAATCAATTTTAAATTCTGGAATGATTATTCTATTTCTTTTTCTTGTATTATTTAACCTTTAACATAAATCTTCTGTTTTCGCTTCTTTTACAAATCTTTACAAAATTTTATTTTATTTTATTTTTAATAAATTCAAATTAGTCTTCGCTTTTGGTACAATTTAGTATTTAAAAACAAACAAATTATATAACTTTTCCAAAACTAAGAACTGCTTTAAAATTTTAACATTGTAATAACATGCATTATTTATTCTTACGTAACTTCGGGTATATGTTCTTGTCCGCAACTGTATTTGCTGCCTCTGCTGTTTCACGCTGAATTTTGATGATCCTCTGCCCGCTGCTAGCTTCGTTTTTGGTTGCATATGATGATGCTTTTAAATTCGATGCTTATATTGCTGCACACAGTGTACAGTCAATTTTAAAATTTTTACATAAGAGAGAACTTAGTTACAATGGCTTTCTTTTAAGTTTTCTTTTGGCTCTCTTTTTCGCACTCACTTTGCTAATGCGAATTTTGTTATGGCTACTTCTATCAAAATGAAGACACGCCAAATTGTAACGTTTTTATTTTTTGTTGCTATGCACTAACACTCTTCGGAGCGTTGCTATGGCTTCTTGCCCGACACCGTCAACTATCTTTTTCTGTCGCACACGATTTTTCTTTTTGCAAACCACGCCACAATGGACGCTCGTTTAGAGTTTCATAAACCCGAAGCTTACTTTGCTTCTTCGTGACCTGATGCCACTGTCGATGTCACTGTACTTTCCGTACAGTATACACTTTTCACAGTATGACCCTTCGGTTTTTTCGAAACCTGTACCTGCTGCCAATCTACAGCCCTTTTCCCTCTAATGGGAACTGACAAAACTGTCCACTGCACTTCATGCACACATCCGCTAAGGACTACTTTAAACTTTCTGTTGCACGCCACTGTCTTAGGCACGCTGCAATTTGCGTATCAAATCTGCAGCTGTATATGCACGTATTTTTGCCCACTCGCAATTATTCCCTTATGATGGTTATCGCCACCAAAGCTTTTCCGCTTTTATTTCAAACAATGACACATTTTTCATACATTTCCGCACCTCCACTTACCGACGCCTTTTAAAAATTTCTTAGTCTTTACTTTTAGTAGTTTCAATAGTTTAATCTTATGTATTTTCACGTTTCCATTTACTTGAAAAATTTGTGTATCTATTTTTGTGCACAGTATTGTAATGCTTCTTAGAATCTTTGATTCTTTATAGAATTACTTTTTACCTAAGGCTTTCTTCTATATTCTAAAGCTTTACAAATCTTTTCTTCACGTTTTAGTTTAACAAAACATTTATTTCATATTTCTGGCACTTTTCACAAATTTTCTTTCACTTCTGACACCACTGTGGGGATTCTTACCTTTTTACACCCCTTTTATTCCCAGTAATGCTTGAGACTTGTTATTTAAACACAAACAGTTTATTATATTATATTTAGATTAAGTTAAAATTAAGATAAAGTTAAGTTGATTAGAAATAAGTTTTAATTTAAGTAATTAGGTTCACCTTTCGAACTACCGGCGCGGTATTGGAGGCGTTTTACTTGTCGTGACGCGGATCTAATTGCAACTGAAAACGTTTGAATATTTCGGTTACCTTCGCAGCGACGCAAAAGGGTTGCGCAAGTGACTGATCAGTGTTGTAATTAATGGGACGCATGTAGGCTTTGCCAGTTATTGTTATCTGAAGTTGACAAACAGATGTCGTTGTTCTATCAACTACAGTCGCCGCCTTAACTATTATCCTACATATATAGTCATCAGTCGAAATTCTTACTCACATATAACTAAATTACCAAGCTGATATGCAACAGTTCTAGAAGGTGAAACGTACAGACATTTGGAGAAATATGCGGAAGAGGCAACGGAGGGTATAAAGCGGCACAAGCGGAGTAATAAATAATCAGTTTGATTTAAACACGCTATTAGTTGTGAAGTGAGGTATAATTGTGAAGTACTCGCACAGTATTCTAAATAAATATCAGTTTGCAATACTGAATATTGGAGAGATTTATTCAACAGCTTAGCGATTCGAACGTTTGCAGAGGGTTCATAATGACCAGGATCTCCCAAAATTCATTACATTTGGTGTTAGAAGAGGAATTGTTGAATAAATTCCGAAGATTTCGAATAGAACTTGGACACGTTTAACATCCAAGATGGAAGAACAAAAGACGAATTTAACATCTCAACTAGAGGAACAGAAGACATATATTTTAACTTATTGGTTAATTATTGAGCTCAAGGCCGCAACGATAAATAAAACACCATATATTTTGTGGTATTATAATTTATATAATTGGTCGATATTCCGGTTTCAATCTGAAACCATCATCAGGACTAAAAAAACCCAAAATATAATAACAAACATTAGGCAAACATAAGAATAGCAGGTGGATATTTTACATATGGGCATATCTCATAAACAAATACAACTTACACAAATGAATGTATTTGATCGACTGATCATATGTTCGAACAGATGAATGAACAAAGGCAAAACAGGAGAAAAGGTAAACAAAACAAGTAAGGAAGGCTAAGTTCGGGTGTAACCGAACATTATATACTCAGTTGAGAGCTGTGGAAACAAAGTAAGGAAAAATCACCATGTTGTAAAAAGAACCTAGGGTAACCCTGGAATGTGTTTGTATGACATGTGTATCAAATGGAAGGTATTAAAGAGTATTTAAGAGGAAGTGGGCCATAGTTCTATAGATGGACGCCATTTAGGAATATCGCCATAAAGGTGGACCAGGCCTGACTCTAGAATTTGTTTGTACGATATGGGTATCAAATGAAATGTGTTAATGATAATTTTAAAAGGGAGTAGGCCTAAGTTCTATAGGTGGACGCCTTTTCGAGATATCGCCATAAAGGTGGACCAGGGTTGACTCTAGAATTTATTTTGTACGATATGGGTATCAAATGAAAGGTATTAATGAGTATTTTAAAAGGGCGTGGTCCTAAGTTCTATAGATGGACGACTTTTCGAGATATCGTTATAAAGATGGACCAGGGGTGACTCTAGAATTTGTTTGTACGATATGAGTATATATTGAAAGGTGTTAATGAGTATTTTAAGAGGGCGTTGACCTTAGTTCTATATGTGGGCGCCTTTTCGGGATATCGCCATAAACGTGGACCAGGGGTGACTCTCGAATGCGTTTGTACAATATGGGTATCAAATGAAAGGTGTTAATGAGTATTTTAAAAGGGTGTGGGCCTTAGTTCTATAGGTGGACGCCTTTTCGAGATATCGCCATAAAGGTGAACAGGGGTGACTCTAGAATTTGTTTGTACAATATGGGTATCAAATGAAAGGTGTTAATGAGTATTTTAAAAGGGCGTGGGCCTTAGTTCTATAGGTGGACGCCTTTTCAAGATATCGCCATAAAGGTGGACCAGGGGTGACTCTAGAATTTGTTTGTACGATATGGATACCAAATGAAAGGTGTTAATGAGTATTTTAAAATGGAGTGGGCCTTAGTTCTATAGGTGGATGCCTTTTCGAGATATCGCCATAAAGGTGGGCCAGGGGTGACTCTAGAATTTTTTGTACGATATGGGTATCAAATGAAAGGTGTTAATGAGTATTTGAAAAAAAAGTGGGCCTTAGTTCTATATGTGGACGCCTTTTCGAGATATCACCATAAACGTGGACCAGGGGTGACTCTAGAATATGTTTGTACGATATGGATATCAAATTAAAGGTATTAATGAGGGTTTTAAAAGGGAGTGGCCCCTAGTTGTATATGTGAAGGCGTTTTCGAGATATTGACCAAAATGTGGACCAGGGTGATCCAGAACATCATCTGTCGGGTACCGCTAATTTATTTATATATGTAATACCACGAACAGTATTCCTTCCAAGATTCCAAGGGCTTTTGATTTCGCCCTGCAAAACTTTTTCATTTTCTTCTACTTAATATGGTAGGTTTCACACCCATTTACGAAGGTTTTTTCTAAAGTTATATTTTGCGTCAATAGACCAATACAATTACCATGTTTCATCCCTTTTTCGTATTTGGTATATAATTACGGCATTTTTTTCATTTTTCGTAATTTTCGATATCGAAAAAGTGGGCGTGGTCATAGTCGGATTTCGGCCATTTTTTACACCAATACAAAGTGAGTTCAGATAAGTACGTGAACTGAGTTTAGTAAAGATATATCGATTTTTGCTCAAGTTATCGTGTTAACGGCCGAGCGGAAGGACAGACGGTGGACTGTGTATAAAAACTGGGCGTGGCTTCAACCGATTTCACCCTTTTTCACAGAAAACAGTTACCGTCCTAGAATCTAAGCCTCTACCAAATTTCACAAGGATTGGTAAATTTTTGTTCGACTTATGGCATTAAAAGTATCCTAGACAAATTAAATGAAAAAGGGCGGAGCCACGCTCATTTTGAAATTTTTTTTATTTTTGTATTTTGTTACAACATATCATTACTGGAGTTGAATGTTGACATAATTTACTTATATACTGTAAAGATATTAACTTTTCTTTTAAAATTTGAATTTAAAAAAAAATTTTTTTATAAAGTGGGTGTGGTCGTTCTCCGATTTTGCTAATTTTTATTAAGCAGACATATAGTAATAAGAGTAACGTTCATGCCAAATTTCATTATGATATCTTCAACGACTGCGAAATTACAGCTTGGAAAGCTTCTAAATTACCTTCTTTTAAAAGTGGGCGGTGCCACGCCCATTGTCCAAAACTTTACTAATTTTATATTCTGCGTCATAAGTTCAACTCATCTACCAAGTTTCATCGCTTAATCCGCATTTGATAACGAATTATCGCACTTTTTCGATTTTTCGAAAGTTTCGATATCGAAAAAGTAGGCGTGGTATTTGTCCGATATCGTTCATTTTAAATAGCGATCTGAGATGAGTGCCCAGGAATCTACGTACCAAGTTTCATCAAGATAACTCAAAATTTACTCAAGTTATCGTGTTAACGCACAGACGGACGGACGGACGGACGGACGGACGGACGGACGGACATGGCTCAATCAAATTTTTTTCGATACTGATGATTTTGATATATGGAAGTCTATATCTATCTCGATTCCTTTAAACCTGTACAACCAACCGTTATCCAATCAAAGTTAATATACTCTGTGAGCTCTGCTCAACTGAGTATAATTAAAGTACCGTAAGTGTAAACAAATTTTCTTAAAGCATTTACAGTCAAGTATAAACAAAACTGACAATATATGTAACAACAAACAATAAGAACAAATTTCATAACCATCCTCTTGCTATTTTTGTTGTTGTCGCCAAGTATGTATTCGCTGCCATATGATGAACACTGCTCAACCAATTTAAACGGAGAGCACGCCAAGAAACCAACAACTCTTTCAAAGTGTACAAAACCATCAAACACAATTATGATACACGAAATAACAAACTCATCAAAAAACACCAACATAAGACGAAACAAATCACAAGATTAGCTGGATCGACAAAATTTTGGAAAGGTGCAAAAGAAGTGGACTAACACCGAGCTTCAATAATAATGAAACAAAGAATATTATCTACATCATCAACAACAATATTAGTAACAGCAAAGTACCACGTAAGTTCACGAATATAGTCTCCACATACATAGATAAAGTCAAAACGAAGCTTTTAAACGTCATCATAAGAATAAAACAGGAGCTTTCAAGACAGATGAAAAAAAGATAACCCGACTAGGAGTCCAGATTAATCAAGCCCTTACCTCCCACCATTCAACTGCATTTTTTCAAAGTGAATAATTGTTGTTGAATAAAGTTACAAGCGACATAAAGAAGACACAGACAAAAAAGTACGACAGCTTGAGACAGAAGGAAAGGGAAAAATTAAACATTAGAGTAGTAGCGAAATGGTTCCGAAACACTACAACCTTAAACATTCCACAAGATATTCAGTGGCTCCTTTCTCAAGGTCCAAAGTATGCTTTGCCAACAGAAAACAAGAAATTTCCACTTCTTCATATGATAGCTGACGGGGAGAATATTATCCAAACTGTACAAGATAAGGAAAAACAAAAGTTAGAAAGAAACAACTTGACGACATTAATACAGGATCAAATATTTATTAAATAAACGCAGAACTTCACCAAGAAACAAGTTCATACAGGATACTCTACGAAAACCAAAAATTTCCTTAAAAACAATGAAGAGCTACTGATTTTTCCCTGCAGTCAAACCAACTAGATGTATACTAGATGAATACTAGTTTGCCAAAAATCCCAACTAGTATGAGTTCTGTAATTTTTTCATATTAGCAACTGGTATTTTTAACATGGCGATGTCCTACGAAATATCAATTGCCAGTCTCTGCATCAGCATCATACCAATCGACAAACTAGTCATTATATACACCAACATCGTACCAGATGCCATACTAGTCAGCATACTCATCAGGGTCATACCAATTAACATACTATTCAGCGTTTGCATCAGCATTATACGAGATGGCATACTAGTTATTATATACATCAATATCATACCAACTGACATACTAGTTATTGTATTCAACGTCAACATACCAGTTGGCATACTAATCAGTCTATGCATCATTGTAATACCAGTTGACATACTATTCGATATTTGCATCAGCATCCTACTAGTTAATACACTAGTCCTAGTTGGGTTGAAAAATTACTTGAAATTTGATAAATTAGCTCAAATTCATTTTATTCATTATATTTCATATATATAAAAAGTATGTATATTAGACTGGGTCGATTTATCAACCGATAACGCGCCATTGATTTTTACAACAGTTTTTTGAAAAAAAAATATTTTTTGGGTTTTGGGGAGTGTTTTGGTCGAAAAATTTACCCTTTCGCCATTATTTTTTTCGCAGGCTTGACAATTATTTTTTTGGGTATGCGTAGTGGAACTTTTTTTCTTGAGCCCAAATCCTATCGAAAAATCGATATTGGTTAACTTAGTAACGGAATAACACATGCCGATTTTGTGATCGATCAGCGGAGCCGGCGGACCATATCCTGTGATGCAATCTCAAGACACAGGGTTAAGTTTATGGGCTCACCATGGCCAGAACATTCCCACATTAAATCCCTCAAGCCAAGAGAACGGCTAGGGTTCATCAAGGAAGTCGGCTTAGATGATGTGCTGTGAAGAAGGTGAGAGCACAATAGACCAATGGTCGCAGTGCAATCTTCAATAAATTATCTATCTATATATCTAACGGAGAAGGACGAACCAGTCGTGGTTGACTACGTCAAAACAGGCCAAGCTGCACTAGAACGGTCCTATGATTAGTGTTAATGGAGTTCAGAACGGTGGTAGTGATATGCACTTTACGGAAGTCATGCTGATGGCTGGATAACCGAAGAATTGTATTTAGTTGAGGGAATCGTAACGGCTTCAAATGTTTTCGTTACTGACCAAAGGCATAACATCGTTAGGTACTGGCTGGGTTTCCGGTCTTTGGTAGTAGTTTTATCCTTACCATTCTCCATTATTCTGGAATGGCAAAGGCTTTTAACGCCAAGTAGAAAAAATTTGCTAGGCTGCTGATGCCCTCATGGCCAAGGTGTTTTGGCATCGTCATTAGTTATCCGTCTGGGACTATTGATATTGAAGGCTTGGCGTTTTCGATATCTTCTTTAACCTCTGTTGAGGTAACGGTGAGGGTCAACTCGCCATGCTTGTGTTTATGTGCCCGTTGATTTGGGCGATATCTAGCATTGTTAATTGAAGTATGGATTGCAAACTGGCACTCGCGCATTTCCTCGAGTCCGACGGACGAAATTCTAGTCGAATAAATTATTCAAATACTAACTACTATGAATAACACCACAAAATCGTAGTCAATGAACCATTCTAAAACTAACTAGTATGATGAACGCCACAAAATTCTAGTCAAATAACTACTCGTACACTAACTAGTATGAATAACCCCACAAAATTGTAGTCAATGAACTAGAATGTTTGCTGACTACTTTGGCTTTTGACTGCAAGGTTAATGCAGATAAGGGAAACGTTACTGCCGCAATGAACAAGACCGAATACGATAAAAAGATAGTTAATAATATCTCCACCTACAGAGTACTTAAACGTGATCCGACAAGTAAATTACAGGAGAAGCACAATGAAATAGTGAACAAGATGTTCAAAAATGTGTATATAGATATGAAAGTAAGGAACTTTCTTACTTGCAAAAATGCTAACCGACCGAGAATCTACGGTTTACCAAAAATACATAAAGATGTTATACCGCTACGACCTATTTGTTCTTCCATTGACTCCCCGTCGTCAAAATCCACAAAAATGTAACTAAATCATAGTACTATAATGTCAAAGACGCGGCAGAGTTTAAAGAAAAAGTGAAGGGTACATACATCTATGACGACGAAAGTTTAGTGTCCTTCGACGTCGTCTCCTTATTTCCAAGCATTCCGGTAGATGTGGCCATCGATTTCACTGCTTCTAAGTGGAACGACATAACGTCACTATCCAAAGAGCTATTTTTAACGATTGTTAAGTTTTGTATAAAGGAAAATCGTTATTTCAGATTCAACGGAATGTGGAACGTGGATGACCTTTTCAGGACGGATGAAGTCGTGAAAACCATAAGCCATTACAATGAAACTCTTCATTTTATTATTTTGAAAGCTTACGACGAAACGGATTGTTCCGACTGCAGATATAATCGAAGTTTTTACAACAAAAATTTTTGAGGACAATCAGATGCTGGACACAGTAAGTAGAACTATTAAATTAGCTATTTAAAGTAGCTATTTAAAATTTTCAGGTACAGTATAGTAATACAAAATCGGTAATCTTAGCAATAGCTAATTGGCTCATTGTGAGCTATAATGTTCTCTAATATGATATATTATCAGTCTTTTAAATACATTAATATTTCTTTCGTTTTTCATATTGCTTGGCAATTCATTAAAAAGTTTTAGACCTTTATACATTGAAACATTTTGTGTCTTATTGGATTTATAAAATTTAATTCTAAAATCAAACTTGTTCCTTAAGCCGTAGGGTTGCACATCTCCTACATATGCTATTTGGCTCGTTAAGTACTTTGGTAGTAGGTGATATTTCATTTTAAACACAAAAAGAAGTACGTTCATAATTGTTCTTTGATTGATATTTAACCATTTCAGAGTTTCTAACATATATGTGATTGGTGTCAGCCTATTACATAATAGTATGCACCGCATCCCTTTGTTTTGTAGTTTTTGCAGCCTGTTTTTCATCTGTGTGGATCCCAGGAATAAAATGATCGAACAGTATTAAAAATGTGGCTTGACCATTACATTAAATATCTTTACTGCGCTGTTGATAGGTATATTTTTGCGAATTCTTCCGAAAAATCCAAATTTTTTCGAGATTTTACTGCAGATATAATCTATATGCTTATCGAAATTTAATTTTTTGTCGATGACAATGCCTAGATATTTAATTTCGTCAACTTTATCTATTATTTCATCATTAAATATAATATTATCTTCCGATTCGCCGTTGATTACAATTGCTTTCGTTTTTTAATGTTGAGTTTTAGCTTGTTCATACTAATATAGTTATAGATAAATTTCAAGTTATAGTTCAACCTAGCAATACACTCCTGACATGAATTTCCGGTAGTATATAATAGTGTATCATCTGCAAATTGACAGATTTCAACTCCTTGTAGTATATTTTCCATATCATTAATATATATTAGGAACAGAAGAGTACCAAGCACTGCACCTTGTGGTACGCCTAGTGTTATTTGTGCAGGCTCTGAGATGCCTTCTGGGACTTTCGTGCGTTGCCATCTGTTACTCAAGTAGCTTTCGAACCACTGATTTTCGACTCCATCAATTCCATACCTTCTCATTTTCTCTACCAAATTACACCTGTCAATTGTTTCGAATGCTCGCTTGAAGTCCAGAAATACAGCAGCTATGCATTTTCCCTCATTCATTTCTAATTTCCAGTGAGAAATTACTAAATTTAACGCTGTCTCACAGCTATGTCGCTGCCGGAATCCTGATTGGTTTTCGGATATCAGATGATTCTTCTCCATATAGGCTTCCAATTGCTTGTGTACCACTATCTCAAGTATTTTACACTCGGTCATTAACATATTAATTGGTCGAAACTCTTCTGGATTCACCACGTTTTTTACTTTTTCCACTGGTACCACCATGGACATTTTCCAGTTGCTGGGAAATTCACCACTCTTTAGAGAATTATTAATAATTTTCAGGAGGGTTGGTCCTATTATTTCGAAGGCGCACAGTATAATTTTTGTCGAGATTCGGTTGTAATCTTTTTTTATTGTTCATGACTTTAATAACGCTAAAGAGATCGTTTAAGTCCAATGTTTTAAATTTAAATTGCGTTCCACATGGCTTAACATAGTTAGTATATGACACTTGGGGAATATCTCTGTTGAGCTTTCCAACACTTTCAATAAAAAATGTATTAAGCTCATTAGCTATTTCCACTTTATTTTTTAGTTCATGGCCTTTCACAATTATTTTGCCTATTTCAGTTCTTTCTTCGTTTAATACGAGTTGCTTTATTGTTCTCCACATTGCTTTTTGTTTCGCGCACTTTGGAGCTCCTTAGTATAGTAGTTTCTATAATCTTTATAATTTTGCCAATCCGCAAACGAATTTTTCCACCTGGCTAACTTGTATAATTGTATTTTAGTATGCTTTATTTTGCGTAGTTTGTTCCCAAACCACCCATCAAATTTTTTCTTTTTGTAACCATTTTAGTAGTGATTATTTTATCAATGGACTCTTTTAGTTTATTACTTAAAATACTAGCCATGTCGCTTAAACCGCTATTGCTCCTCATAATATTTTCAAAATTTGTGTCTTGCAGTTGTCTTATCAAAAGATCCTTATCAAATTTGAATTTTTGAACAGTAATTTTTATTTTATCACGGTTAATTTGCCGATTTTTTAGATTTATCTCCATTGATTCGTTGGTCGTTCGTCGTCTTGTTGGTTCTGAAACAACTTGCGTAAACGCAATGTCTGAGACTGCTTGAAACATTTGCTGCTTGTGTGCGCTGTTTACTAGCCAATCTATATTAAAATCACCCATTATTAGCGTTTCACGAGCAACATCACTCAATTGATCTATTTTTTCGTTGAAAAAGTCACAAAATACCCTTTCTGGACAGTTTTGCCTGTCTGGCGATCTATACAGTCCAACCAAAGTCAAATTTGTATTTTTACGGTTACTTTTATAGTTAGACACCATATACTTTTTCCGATTGCAATTTCTTCTATCATTTCAAATTGCCACTGCGTGCTTTCATAAAAAAGTACGCCTCCTGTATGATTCGATATACTATCACATCTCACTAATTTATAGTCACTGAGTTCTATTTCATTGTTTTGTATGTTATTTGTAAGATGGGATTCAGTTACGCAAATAAAATCAAATTGCTCTTCAACTGAGATGGCTGCGAGTAGATTGAAATGCGCCCTGATACCGCCAATGTTCAAATACAAACATTTTATATTAGACGTTAATTGCTAATACTGAATCCTTTCAGATTCAATTTTTAATTTTTTTTGTAACGATTGACAACGAGTATCTCTGCAGTCATGATTTATGCACAAGCTACTTAGATTAAACCTTTGTTTTGCCTTCACACAATTAACACATCTCAACACATTATTTGCCCTTTTCACCACACTTGGCACATATTTGGTCCTTTTCTTTACATACTGCAGCTTTGTGATTAAAACCCCAGCACTTAAAACATGTTAAAATATGATTACTCTCATACACTTTGCATATATCCCATTCAACGTTTATTTCTTTTAAACTCATGCCCTTCTCGAGCCCCTGTCCATCTATTTCCAGTAATGCATTGTGAAACGCTGGATTTTTGTGGGATTTATATATCTTTAAACACTTCATATAGCTATCCTTCAAATTGTTTTGGTTTTTTATGGCGTTTAAGATTACCTCTCCTTCCAGCATTCCACTAAGACCACTTATTAAAATTTTTGGTTTTCTCATACTTGGTAATTGGATATCATATTTTTCGCTCACTTTTTCTTTAATATCGTTAACTAATATCTTTCTTGCTTCATCGCTTTCGCATCGTATTGCCACTGCTCCGTTTTGTCTATTAGCTATTCCGCTCACACCTACACTCAATTTTGATGGCTGAATTATTGTTTTTACTTCTTTCTTCGTTACTTCACTTTCTTGATTTGCTTTTGGCTTCAATATGACAGGTGCTTTTCCCGCCACTCCACCTTTTAATTTGTCTACTTAAGTCGCTCTTACTTCGACCCGGCTCTCTTTATTTTGGTCTGTGATTATCTTTTAATTTGCTTTACAGTTTCATTCACTTTACTTATTTTTTCCTCCACCATACTTTCACATTTTTTTTTCATTATCTTTAATTAAAATTAACAACTCTTTGTAATTATTATGCGCACCATTAATATAATCAATGCATGCATCACATAAAAATTTTAAGTTTGAATGCTTTAACAAGGCATCCGTCTCATACTTGGAAAAACCAATACATTTAATGTGAAATACGCCTCCACATACACCATTGCACGGAATAGTGGCCTCCCGCAACCCACATTTACAATTTCCGCACCTCAAATCCATGTCAGTGCCTCACTTATAATTGTCAAATCACAAAATGCGTCCTTTCCGCTTATTTTTATTTTTATTTTCGAGTGTATTTATTTTTCAAACTCTCCGCTCACAAAACACGTCTAACCTCTACGACATTCTTTACGTTACCCTCAAAGCCAAAGTACGTTATTATCTATTAGGTCTTGTAAATATTGTAGGTAAAGGAATCAAATAAATTGCAGGAACAATGATGATAAAAAGCAAATTGCTAGCACACTGAATATAATAAAAACAAGTAAGGAAGGCTAAGTTCGGGTGTAACCGAACATTAGATACTCAGCTGAGAGCTTTCGAGACAAAATAAGGGAAAATCACCATGTAGGAAAATGAACCTAGGGTAACCCTGGAATGTGTTTGTATGACATGGGTATTAAATGTAAGGTATTAAAGAGTATTTTAAAAGGGATAGGGCCATAGCTCTATAGTTGGACGCCATTTCGGGATATCGCCATAAAGGTGGATCTGGGGTGACTCTATAATGTGTTTGAGTATTTTAAAAGGGAGTGATCCTTAGTTCTATAGGTGGACACCTTTTCGAGATATCGCCATAAAGGTGGACAAAGGGTGACTCTAGAATTTGTTTGTACGATATGGGAATCACATGAAAGGTGTTAATGAGTATTTTATAACGGAGTGGGCCTTAGTTCTATAGGTGGACGCCTTTTCGAGATATCGCCATAAAGGTGGACCCGGGGTGACTCTAGAATTTATTTGTACGATATGGGAATCACATGAAAGGTGCTAATGAGTATTTTAAAATGGAGTGGGCCTTAGTTCTATAGGTGGACGCCTTTTCGAGATATCGAAATAAAGGTGGACCAGGGTTGACTCTAGAATGTGTTTTGACGATATGGGAATCAAATGAAAGGTGTTAATGAGTATTTTAAAAGGGAGTGGGCCTTAGTTCTATAGGTGGACGCCTTTTCGAGATAACGCCATAAATGTGGACCAGGGGTGACTCTAGAATTTGTTTGTACGATATGGGTATCAAATGAAAGGTGTTAATGAGTATTTTAAAAGGGAGTGGGCCTTAGTTCTATAGGTGGACGCCTTTTCGAGATATCGAAATAAAGGTGGACCAGGGGTGGCTCTAGAATGTGTTTGTGTGATATGGGAATCACATGAAAGGTGTTAATGAGTATTTTAAAACGGAGTGGGCCTTAGTTATATAGGTGGACGCCTTTCCGAGATATCGCCTTAAGGTGGACCCGGGTGACTCTAGAATTTGTTTGTGCGATATGGGAATCACATGAAAGGTGTTAATGAGTATTTTAAAACGGAGTGGGCCTTAGTTCTATAGGTGGACACCTTTTCGGAATATCGCCATAAAGGTGGACCCGGGGTGACTCTAGAATTTGTTTGTGCGATATGGGTGTCCAATGAAAGTATTAATGAGTGTTTTAAAAGGGAGTGGGCCTTAGTTCTATAGGTGGACGCCTTTTCGAGATATCGCCATAAAGGTGGACCCGGGGTGACTCTAGAATTTGTTTGTACTATATGGGAATCACATAAAAGGTGTTAATGAGTATTTTAAAAGGGAGTGGGCCATAGTTCTATAGGTGGACGTCTTTTCGAGATATCGCCATAAAAGTTGACCAGGGGTGACTCTAGAATTTGTTTGTACGATATGGGTACCAAATGTAAGGTGTTGATGGGTATTTTAAAAGGGAGTGGCCCTTAGTTGTATATGTGAAGGCATTTTCGAGATATCGACCAAAATGTGGACCAGGGTGACCCAGAACATCATCTGTCGGGTACCGCTAATTTATTATATATATATAATACCACGAGCAGTAGGGCTTTTGATTTCCCCTGCAGAACTTTTTCATTTTCTTCTGCTTAATATGGTAGGTGTCACACCCATTTTACAAAGTTTTTTCTAAAGTTATATTGTGCTTCAATAAACCAATCCAATTACCATGTTTCATCCCTTTTTCATATTAGGTATAGAATAATGGCATTTCTTTAATTTTTCGTAATTTTCGATATCGAAAAAGTGGGCGTGGTTATACTCGCATTTCGGCCATTCTTTATACCAATAAAGTGAGTTCAGATAAGTACGTGAACTGAGTTTAGTAAAGATATATCGCTTTTTGCTCAAGTTATCATGTTAATGGCCGAGCGGAAGGACAGACAGTCGAATGTGTATAAAAACGGGGCGTGGCCTCAACCGATTTCGCCCATTTTCACAGGAAACAGTTATCGTCATAGAATCTATACCCACACCAAATTTCACAAGGATTGGTACATTTTTGTTTGACTTATGGCATTAAAAGTATTCTGGACAAATTAAATGAAAAAGGGCGGAGCCACGCCCATTTTGAAAATTTCTTTTATTTTTGTATTTTCTTATACCATATCATTACTTGAGTTCAATGTTGACATAATTTACTTATATACTGAAAAGATATTAAATTTTTTCTTCAAATTTGACTTAAAAAATTCTTTGTTTAAGTGGGCGTGTTCGTCATCCGTATTAGCTAATTTTAATTCAACGTACATATAGTAGTAGTAGTAACGTTCCTGCCAAATTTCATAATTATATCTTCAACGGCTGCCAATTTACAGCCTGCAAAACTTTTAAATTACCTTCTTTTAAAAATGGGCGGTGCCACACCCATTGTCCATAATTTTACAAAATTTCTATTCTGCGTCATAAGGTCAACCCACCTACCAAGTTTCATCACTTTATCCGCCTTTGGTAATGAATTATCGCACTTTTCCGGTTTTTCGAAATTTTCGATATCGAAAAAGTGGGCGTGGTTATAGTCCGATGTCGTTCATTTTAAATAAAGATCTGGTATGAGTGCCCAGCAACCTACGTACCAAATTTCATGAAGATACCTCAAAATTTACTCAAGTTATCGTGTTAACCGGCAGACGGACGGACGGATGCACAGGGCTAAATGAATTTTTTTTTGGCCCAGATCATTTTGATATATACAAGTCTATATCTATCTCCATTAGTTTATGCGGTTACGGATTACAGTTATGCGAACAAAATTAATATACTTGTAATGGTCCACTTGGAAGATTCACCCTTGGAACGTACTAGTTGGCTAGTGATAGGGGAAAAGGTCAGGATTCACCTCACTCGTGGTTGCGTGGTTACACACTCTCTTAACTAATTTAGTGCAGGTGGCATCGCCGAGAATTTTGTCTTATCAGCTGATTTTCTTTCTTCCATTTCTTTGGTATAAAGATTAACACAAAGAGATGGCAAAAGCAGAACATAAGGGGGACTCATGAAAGCATATAAACTTATAAGGTGTAAAATTATATCCATTTACACGCGCTGTTATATGAACGCACCTAGTAATACTCTTGATAAACTTGATTGTTTATCAGCTGTATTATTGCCAAACAAAATTTTTTTGATTGTTGTACAAATTAAAAAATGCCAAGATCAAGTGAAAAATCAAAACTAAAACGCCTTTACTTGCTGATATTGGAGATTTCTGATGAAAATGCCTGCTGTAATGTCTGCAAGGTTGCATTCCTTTGAGTTTACCGCGTTTACACAATGAAATGTGCGCGTAAATTTATACAAATTGTGTAAATGATTTTTCATACAAAATTTTACAGCTCGTTTACGCACTAGATAAATTTATACGTTTACACAATTTATAAGGCATTTACACGGTTACATGAGTCCCCATATAATCAACACATTGGTAATTACTGCTGGCGTGATGGTAAACATTTTTTTTTAGCGCTTTAAGCTAGTTCTATTGGCAAGTCCATTCAATTCATCACATAATTCTCTCACGACACAAAAGTTGCTTCCTCTAAATCGCATACGCCTATCATCAACACAACGACTATGAAATCTGCACATGATAAGTGTGACAGGGACATGAGTCAACATGTGAGTTGAACGAAACCATAAAACATCGAAGTATCGATTGATCGGTGAGAACTAGAGATCGGAAGCATGCACGGAAGCTGGGTTCTGCCTCTTTCATTTTGGGCTTGGACACAAACGGAGACGGTTCGATTAATTTGGCGACTGACCAGTCATGGAGTCTCCTCTTAATGCCGATAAAGTGAAACCGGCATCTTCTTTTGTGCATCCGTCGTGCTTGGGAGTGAACAAACACACAACAACATTTTGCAGCCAATTGAATTTTTGTGAAGACACTTCCAATTCTCGTCTATGCTTTGCATCACGGAGTGCGTCCACAATGGAACCCCAACGAGAGTCAAGGGCACTGCGGCTATTGCTTGTGAGGAGTGACCGATTGGAGAGAGCTTGCAGGCCTGCCCCCCCACCAGGTTCACAACAAAAACCACCAAATTTGTGTGCCCCAAAACAGTGCACAACCACCATCATCGCACGCCCAGTCATCGCGGACCAAAACGGGCCACCACTGGCGGTTCGAACTTTTCTGGAAACAACCAACAGCAACTTCGTCAGGCCAAAAGCACGCCGCCTGGAAATTCCGCTGTAAATGTATCACCAACAACAACAACAGGCATTAAACTCTCTTACAAGTTCTCAGCAACAACAACATGCACAAAAAAATCGAAAAGTATATAAAATTGGTAGCCACTAACTCGACCCAACGCACCAACTTCGCGCCCCAAAACAGTGCACAACCACCAACTTTGCGCGCCTAAAATAGTGCACAACCACCAAATTTGCGCGCCCAAAACAGTGCACAGCCACCGACAGTGCCCACTCACCAAGATTGCGCGCCAAAACCGCGCACCACCACCACTATTAATAGCGCCAACACCCCGCGCGTATACCACCAGGTAAGACAACAACAATACTGGCAAAAACACTCCACACCGGCACGACAATTACAGCAGGGCCGTGCACATAGGCCACGACAGCAAACATACCGGCATCATCGTAGGAACACCAAACACGAATTCTAGCAACAACCGGGTGAGTTCGTTCCGTAAAACGGACAACAAGAATTTAATAAGTTAGGAATTTTCATAAAAATTTTGGTAGTTTACTTTTTTTTCTCAACCAGCTATGTTTTCTTAACCAATTTTACTCAAGCCTTAATAATATCAAGGGTGGTTATTACCCTCTAAATAGGAACAACTACCAGCTATATATGTAAAAATATAAACTAATATGTATATTTCAGCACTACTTGAATTAAAGATTGGTGATCGATGTGTAAATAGTACTCCTAATTTAGAGTAGGAATATATGAATACCTAATCAAATTGACTATAATTAATATTAACACCGTCTCCTCTATAAACAAGTGATGATTCATATGATCGACTTACAAAATTTTTTCTTCAAACATCCTGATCATAGTTTCGTAAAATAAAAACAATGAAGTACATTTAACGAACGGCTCACTTACTGTCCTTTGTTTACCTTTACTTTAAGTTCTGCATTAACAAAAACAAAAATATATATAGTTGCATAATGTATATACGATTTTATTAAGAATTTCAATTAAAAAGGTAGTCAGCAAACTGTTCGGTCATTTAATAAATTTAGTTATACTTTTAAAGCTCCTAATTAAACAAAAGAAACGAGGAAAATAAAACAAAGTTTGTAAATTGTATTGTCTTAGGCTATAGGCAAATTGTATACGTATATATATATATACATATTTACTTATTATCCATAATATGGCTTAGAGAGTGATCAATGAAGACATCATCACAAATACATATATAGGATTACGTAGCTCGCAATAGATTTATAAACATACAACACACATACCTAGGCTTACTATGTATGATTAGAAATTTAGGTAAATAAGGTTGTGGGTTGACATGCACACGTATTATACATATATATTTTACACACAATCATGCAAGCATCTTTGGGTTACGTTCAGCTTACAAATATTAGGAATATTTGAAACAAACAATCTGGAGGTCTACTTTATAAAGTACGATAGGAACAACCAAGAGAGTAGAAAAAGGTAACCCAGATAATAGAGCCACCAAGCGATCTTCAATTAATACAAGATTGAAGAGGCGAAGGGTAATTAGAATTTAGTAGCAACTTTATTATAAAATATGAAAGGTGTGATGAATTTTTTTTGATTTTTCTTCAAGAAACAACACACTCATATGCATAGAAACCCAACAAACCACCTTCGTAGTTACAACACCGACGCAGGTATCGATTACACTTAACTGGAATTAGCAGCACTTAACTAATACGTAACAGCAATTACCAATACTTACTCCTGAAATACTAATGATTCAATAATTACATTAAAATTTTCCCAGTTCATTGTTTTAATTAAGTTACGTACGAATATGCGTACTTTGAATTATTCGAAGCGAATCTAATCGAATAGTCCGAAAAATCCGACTAATTCGAATAATTTAAAGAAATGCAGGCCTTTTAAATTTCTGGGCGATCATTTTTCTAAAGCTTTTGGGTATAGTAAGGAGGATTTGAAAGCGGCAAGGAGTAAGACTATTGCTGCTGAGAAAAACCAAATAAGGAAGGGGATTTGTTTAGGAGGTTTTATTTCTTTACTTTGCTGCACAATTTTTTTTGTAATACTTGGATGAGCTAGTATAAATCCAGATGTATTGCACTCGTTGTCATGCATGTACGTAAAATTGCAATCAATCAAGGTCTTAGGCCAGAACGTTTGTAAGGAATATTTCATTTCATTTCATTTTCATTATCTTACAATAGCAAAATCAAAAAAGACTCAGTTCTTTTATTATCTTCATTAACAGGAGATGCGAATAAGATATAAAACCTAGTTAACTTTCAGTGATGAACAAGTCCTTACCCTTGATCGCGATTTTGTAAGATTGACTATTAGTTAGTCTTAGACTACAGAAGTTCACCTAGTATTAATTAGATATATGACCAACTACATTTTGGGGTTTTCTTGCAATGAATTATAAATAAAGTATTTGTAATAATGGGAATGTTGATCTTCATATTCATTTAGAAGGCAGGTAGGGTATACAGGTAAGGGGCCATCGAGAATTAGGTGCGTCAATAGCCATGGTTTTTGAGGGTAGGATAATGCATCGGGCGTCGCAACAACACCCGCGGCGCCCCCTATGTATATTCGGCCTTTATAATTTTCGTTTGATTTTCACTCTTTTTTTTTGATTCTCAGCATTTGGTAACCGGACATTTCCGGTTCGGTTAATTTTTCTTTTGCGCTTGCCCTTTTAATTTTTTTTGAAGTTTTAGTTTGATTTAAATTTTTTGAATTTTGAATCTGAAAGTTGTAACGGTCTGTCCGTGGCATCCGGTTCTCTCGGATGTCGTTTTATTTGAATTATAAGCGTTTTGAGTTGTTCATGGTGCAGGCCAGCAAGGTTGGCAAGAACCCAGCCCAGCCGACATGACTAGCCACTGTGCACCACGATATTATGCCGACTGCCTTCCTTGCTGATCCATAGTAGGTGCGTTTCCATAACAGATGGCGCCCAACGTGGGGCCCGTGGCGCTGGTCTCGGTGGTCAGTTCGGGTCAACTTGTGAAGTTGACCATCCCACTAGTCCAAGGTGAGCAGCCGCAGGAGCAGCCACCTGCGTTGCGGTGGGATGGTTGGACGGATCAGGTTGTCCGGAGTGGTCATCAGGGGTAGTAGCTGAAGGAGCCATGTGACTAACGTCAAGTCCTCCGGAGTTTGCATTTCACCCGATGAGGCAGTGCTGCACGCACTTATTTTTTTTTAGATTTGGGGTTTAGTTTTCTGGATGTTGTCCGTTAGACGGCTCTGGTTTAAAATATGTGTCCGCTAATTGGGTTTTAATAATTTTTTTTAATGTTTTAAATTTTAAACTTTTTTTTGCCGAATTTGTGTTGACTGGTATGAGTGTGTGTGTGTTACAAGGACCCCAGCTCATCCCACGTCTCAGGTGGTACTTTAGAATACCACCTGGATTGGGACGGGTTGAGCTGGGCTTCAAAGCGGCACCTGGGGAGCGGCAGTCTGGGGAGTGGTCATTGAAACCGCTCCACCCATTGCGGCTGAGGAAGGAGGGGTGTCCAGTTCGAGTGGGTGGGGGGCCCCAACCAGTCCCACAAGAGAGCCCCTGGAAACCGCCCCTGCCTTGCGGCTGGGTGTGCTAGGACTAAACTGTGTGTGTCTGGAACTGACCCTAGTGGCCCCAACCAGTCCCAGAGGCGGGTCCCTAAGACCCCCTTTTGCGCTGTGGTTGGGAGCACTAGGGACAAGTATGAGTGATTTTTTTTTGTAACAAAATCTTTTTTTTATACCTGTGCCTGCTAATGATGGGATGTCAGCATTCCCATTGCATCTAAATACACAAGTAGTTTGCGAAACCTATACTGTTTTTCTTTTTTTGACATATAACACCTATATTTCAATAACCACTTCTTTCTAGCCTTTTGAACTTTTTTTCTATTAGATACGATTATCGAATTAATACTAAATTGAACTTTCGCGAAAAGTTTTTTTTGTAAAAAGTGACCACGAGATCATGATGGAGATCTCCATGCGTAAGCAGAAGCCAAGTGAGTGCTATGACGTGTTCCACACGGACATAGTCTCCTTGAATGCGCGCTTAAGAGAACCAATGTCAGAGGTCTTACTGATTGACATCATAAAAAGGAACGTCAACAGTAGCCTTAAGCTGATGCTTTTTCAACGCAGATGTGAGAACCCTTCATGATCTACGCGAGGAGAACAAGTGCTGAAGGAAAGCAAGTTATTGGGAACCACTTACCCGGAACGTCACGTAAACGAGGCCCGCACGATAACCCTGGACATGAGGATGGAAGGCGAGGACTGCGAAGCTGGCCCACAGATAGAGGCGTTGGAGTATCGACACAACAGGAAACCGGACTATTCAGGAATCCAGTGTTGGAATTTTCAGACTATGGGGCATTCTTATATTTACTGTGAGGAACCCATTAGGTGTCCGTATAGTTTTAAATGTGGGTATAGGGGAGAATTTACTCCAAAATGCCCTAGGGACCATCGTAGGCAGGGAAACCAGTACCCGAGCGAGAAGACGGGGGAACCTCGTTCAGTGTCCTAACCCCCATACCAGCCAGTGCTCGAGGCGTCGTCCCGTGCGCTGAACCGGAGGGTGGGTCTCTCACAGGCACAGGGTTGCAGGGAGGTGATGAGCAGTAGTACCCTGGCGAAAGAATATTCAAAGGTAATAGTAACTTTCCTTGAAAGTACGGATAATTCAAATAGTTCTGAATCCGATAGTCAAACGTCCTCATCCGCGATGGACGAACCGACCAGAATTCTGCAACGCCAGCATAGGGATGCCGCTTTCCAGACGCATTTTTTACTTAATATAGAAGAAAGGGAACATAGGTATGAGCAAATAAGACATGCGATCTTTGAAAACAACCGGTACCAGAAAATAATTTGAGGTAGAGGAAAAGATACCACCGGAGAGTACAGGAGCGTAGATTGCTGCAAACCACCACGTTAATGCTTACGGAGGATGAAAGGCCTCTCGTTAGGGCAAAAATCAAAGATAGTTTTATTGTGGGGTTGTTGGACTCGGGAGCCAACATCTCCATCTTGGGGAAGAATTGTGAAGAATTTCTAAAAGATAACGACTTCGATTATCAACCCCTACAAGCGTTCATATATACCGCGGGTGGCAACAAGCAGAAAATCTTAGGCTCGATATCTTTACCGGTCACCTTCAAGAATACCACAAGGGTTATTCGTTTTTACCTTGTTCCTTCACTTCTCCAAGAAGCTTACTTCGGGGTTAATTTTTGGAGAGCATTTGCGCTAGTTCCCGAAATATTCCCAAGATGAGAGTGCATAGAGGTTAGCAATGGAAAGACGAAGGACTTAATCTCCATGATTTGTCACCCGCCCGGAGAAGAGTTTTACAGAAGGTCATAGAGGCGTTTCCTTCATTCGAAAAGTTAGGTCTGGGGCAAACGAAGTTAGTGGAGCATCACATTGATACCGGGGATGCTGTTCCTATAAAAAGCAAACATTTTCCTCTTTCGCCACCGAGGCAAGCCGAAGCTTTTAACGAAATAGACAGGCTACTGGAATTAGGAGTTATAGAAGAATCGAACTTACCGTGGTGTAGTCCTGTGGTACTGGTCCGGAAACCAGGTAAAGTTAGGTTGTGTATGGATTCCAGAAAGGTCAACGCGGTAACTAAGAAGGACTCGTACCCGCTGCCTCATATTAACGGCTTTTTGAGCAGATTGGAAAATAAGCACTTTATTAGTGGCATTGATCTGAAGGACGCGTTCTTTCTCATAAAATTGACGGAGTCCTCCAAGGAAAAAACAATATTCGCGGTTCCGGAGAGGCCCCGGTACCACTTCAAGGCATGCCCTTGGTCTGTGCAATGGGACTATGAGTAGGCTGATGGACAAGGCAATCCCTTCGCGTCTGCGGGAAAATGTCTTCGTCTACCTGGACGACCTGATGGTATGCAGTACAAACTGTGAGGACCACCTGAAGTTGCTGGCAGAAGTAGCAAAGTGTTTGGCAGACGCAGGTCTGACAATAAACGTAAAGAAAAGCAAATTCTGTCAGAAGGAAATTCGATATTTAGGGTACTTGATAGGAAGCGGGTGGTTGAAAGTGGATCCAGGGAAAATAGAAGCGACGCAAAACTTTCCGATCCCTAAATCTCCTCTTCAGGTTCGTAGGGTTGTGTGCATGGCAAATTGGTACAGGGTATTTATTACCAATTTTGCTGACTTGGCAGGTCCCTTGACCGACTGCCTCCGTAAGTCATCAGGCCCTTTCAAACTTACCGCTGGAGCTATAGAGGCCTTTGGAAAGCTTAAAATAGCATTGCGTTCCGCTCCTGTCTTGGCCCAACCCGATTTTTCCATTGTAATCCAATGCGACGCTTCCAAAATAGGTGTTGGCGGGGTGTTTATTCCAGGTCTATGATGAGGGCGCTGAGCATCCAATCGCGTTCGTTTCGAAAAAGCTGAATAATGCTCAACGCAATTATACAGTAACCGAGCTGGAATGTCTCGCCGCCATAGTCAGCGTTAAGCGCTTCCGACCATACATTGAGGATTACCGTTTCAGATTATCACAGACCACTCTAGTCTCAAGTGGTTGATGACGCAAAAGGACTTGAGCGGGAGGTTGGCGAGATGGTCGCTCCTGCTGCAAAGATACGACTTTAGAATGGAACACCGTAAAGGCACCCTGAATATAGTACCTGATGCGCTTTCGCGGTTTGATGCCGATGAGTTGACTTTCACTACCACACCCGGGGAAATAGATTTAGTCTCTCCCGAATTTAGCAGCAACGAATATCTAGATTTCATTAGGACCGTCACCGAAAACGAGGAGTCGCTTCCGGACTTACGAGTGGTGGATGGTGTAATTTTCAAGAGAATTCAATTTCGTAGGTGGTTGAAGGGGAAGAAGACTCGCTATGGCGTTTGTGGTTGCCGAGGGGGTTGGCGGAGGAAGCCGTGAGATTGGCACATGACGCCAACTAGAGTTACCATGGTGGGTGGCAGAAAACCTTAGAACGTGTCAGGCAAAAGTACTTCTGGCCACAGCAGGCCAAGGACGTCAGGGACTACGTCCAGCGTTGTGACACCTGCAAAGCTGTAAAACCCACTAATCAGCAGTCGGGACCGCCTATAGCGAGTACCTTTGCATCCGAGAGGCCATTTCAGCGATTATATTGCGATTTTCTAGGGCCTTATCCGCGATCTAAACGGCGAAATCAATTTCTTTTCATAGTTCTAGGCCAGTTTGCAAAATATGTTTGGCTAAAATCCATGCAGAGAGCCACAACTGTTAATGTTATAAATTACTTCGCTTTAGAAATTTTCCAGCTGTAGGGGTCCCTGAGTTTATTCATAGTGACAATGGTAAACAATTTATCTTTAAGGAAATGAAACAACTTTTAGGAAATTATGGGGTGACACACGTGAGGACGGGGTTATATTATCCTCAAGCGACGCCTCAGAACGAGTCAATAGAGAAATTGTTTCTAAAATAAGAA
Organism: Eurosta solidaginis; assembly: GCA_029619165.1. NCBI lineage: Eukaryota > Metazoa > Arthropoda > Insecta > Diptera > Tephritidae > Eurosta > Eurosta solidaginis. Next base: position 29,256 of record JARSSU010008054.1, read on the forward strand.
TTTTCCTGAAATATAAACCCAACCATACCGATTGGGATTGAGAAGCGACTTCCATACGGCAATTCAGTGCTCTCCATAGTTTACATTATATGGTCAAAACATGGTCCAACATGCCTCAGCGTACAATATTTTAGGGAAGCTCGGCAGCCTTAGGGAAGATCAGGTTACAATAGGAAAAAGAGCGGACAAACTGACTAATATTCGTGAGCAGATTCTTAGGAATTTAGGTCAGGCAAAGAATAGGGGAATAAACACTTATAATAAGCGCTCTAGGCTAGTCAACTACAAGGAAGGCCAGGAAGTTTTCCGGAAAAACTTTGCTTTGAGTAACTTCAAATGGGGCCCTAACGCCCAAATTCCTGTCAAAATACCTTAAGTGCCGAGTGCTCCGAAAAATAGACAATGCATTGTATGACCTCGAGGAACTAAACGGGAAATTGATAGGTCGCTTCCACGCTTCGGATATTCGCCCACAATAAACCCTCAAGAACGTTTTTTTGCTAAATTACAAATTGATTTTTTTGTAAACCTACCAATTGGATTTTTTTTTCTTTCACCCTGTCTGGGCGTTATGGAGGTCGGGCACATCTCGCCCAGTATTCTCCCCGAGCAACGATTTCATAGGCTGCTCACAGGCGTTCTCACCGGGAACCGTGAGCAACCTGGCAGTCCAAACTAGGGTTGGACTAGCCTTACGGAGTTTTGACGAGTTCTCTTCCATCAAAATGTCTACACACATATATATTTTTTTGGCATTCCTGTAGGGGGCGATAAACACTAGAAACATACGGAGTTTTGACGGGTTCTCCATAACAAATGTGCAATTGACGCAAAGCCTTTTAAACTCAGAAACAAAATTAAGTCACTAATTGACTTGACTTTTTTTTTGGATGGACCTTTGTTGCCCGGCTAGCTTCGCGGTAGAAATTTGGGACTACTATCTTAGGGGTAAGTCGTGCCCACGTTAAATGACCCCGGAGGTTCTTGGAAGTGGCTTCCCACAGGTGAATCGGTTTCCTGTTCGCTTCATCGTCAGGTCTTCAAAGCGAAGCTGGTTTGTTATGGTCCACTTGGGAGATTCACCCTTGGAACGTACTAGTTTGCTAGTGATAGGGGAAAAGGTGAGGATTCACCTCACTCATGGTTGCGTGGTTACACACTCTCTTTACTAATTTAGTGCAGGTGGCATCGCCGAGAATTTTATATCATCAGCTGATTTTGATTCTTCCATTTCACTGGTATAAAGATTGCCACAAAGAGATGGCAAAAGCAAAACATAATCAACACATTGGTAGTTGCTGCTGGCGTGATGGTAATCAATTGTTTTTTAGCGCTTTAAGCTAGTTCTGTTGGCAAGTCCATTCAATTCATCACATAATTCTCTCACGACACAAAAGTTGCTTCCTCTAAATCCCATACGCCTATCATCAACACAACGACTTTGAAATCTGCACATGGTAGGTGTGACAGGGACATGAGCCAACATGTGAGTTGAACGGACCGATAAAACATCGAAGTATCGATTGATCGGTGAGAACTAGAGAGCGGAAGCATGCACGGAAGCTGGGTTCTGCCTCTTTCATTTTGGGATTGGACACAAACGGAGACGGTTGGATTAATTTGGCGACTGACCAGTCAAGGAGTCTCCTCTTAATGCCGATAAAGTGAAACCGGCATCTTCTGTTGTGCACCCGCCGTGCTTGAGAGTGAACAAACACACAACAAAATTTTGCAGCCACGTGAATTTTTGTGCAGACACTTCCGACGTTCGTCTATGCTTTGCATCATGGAGTGCGTCCACAGTGGAACCCCAAGGAGAGTCAAGAGCACTGCGGCTATTGCTTGTGAGGAGTGACCGATTGGGGAGAGCCACCACCAGGTTCACAAAAACAACCACCAACTTTGAGTGCCGAAAAACAGTGCACAGCCACCATCATCGCGCGCCAAAACGGGCCACCACTCGCGGTTCGAACTGTCCTGGATACAACCAGCAGCAACTTCGTCAGGCCAAAAGCACGCCGCCAACAACAAAACACTCCACACCGGCACGACAATTGCAGCAGGGCCGTGCACATAGGCCACGACAGCAAACATACCGGCATCACCGTAGGAACACCAAACTAGAATTTCATAAATTAGGAATTTTCATAAAAATTTTGGTAGTTTACTTTTCTTCTCAACCAGCTATGTTTTCTTAACCAATTTTACTCAAGCCTTAATAATATCAAGGGTGGTTATCACCCTCTAAATAGGAACAACTACCAGCTATATATGTAAGAATATAAACTAATATGTATATTTCAGGACTACTTGAGTTAAAGATTGGTGATCGATGTGTAAATAGTACTCCTAATTTAGAGTAGGGATATATGAATACCTAATCAAATTGACTATAATTAATATTAACACCGTCTCCTCTATAAACAAGTGATGATTCATATGATCGACTTACAAATTTTTTCTTCAAACATCCTGATCATAGTTTCGTAAAATAAAAACAATGAAGTACATTTTAAAGAGCGGCTTACTTACTGTCCTTTGTTTACCTTTACTTTAAGTTCAGCATTAACAAAAACAAAAATATATATAGTTGCATAATGCATACGATTTTATTAAGAATTTCAATTACAAGGTAGTCAGCAAACCGTTCGGTCATTTAATAAATTTAGTTATACTTTTAAAGCTCCTAATTAAACAAAAGAAAAGAGGAAAACAAAACAAAGTTTGTAAATTGAATTGTCTAAGGATATAGCCAAGCTGTGTCTTAATATATAAAAAAACACGTGTCACAAGTTTGAGGCCAATGGACTCCTAAACTACAGAACCGATTTTGAATTTGTTTTGCACCCCGTGTGTAGTTTGATCTAACTTGAAATATAGGATAGGTTATATCTCAGTTTATAATCGCAATATTAGTTTATTGCAATTTTGTTTAATTGTTTATACTTAATATTAAAATGTTACCTATACGCAGTGACACTCATATTTTCAGGTGGTTTGGATATACTTCCGGGTAATTGCTTTGTGTTTAATTAAACAACCTGCTTATCAATAAAAAATATTATAGCGAATGATATCAAGTATAGCACATCACCAGGCCCGGCGAGGGGAGGGGGAGGAGGGGGTTTCTGAGGGGGCACGCGATTTAGAGGTACTATGACATTTTTTTTAATACAGGAGAGTCTTTAGTTGTTCCATGTGCAATTTTTAAGCCGAATTTCAAAAGCAACGAAAATCTGCATTTCGTTTTAATATTATAGTTAAGTGTGAAAAATAAAAATCTATATATATAAAAAGAAAGCCTAAAATGTGTGTTAGTTGGTCGCCGGTGTTTGAAGAGATGCCTCTGTCGATTTTGTTCAAACTTTCACACAAGTTGCTTAAACCTCACGCAGTGGTTTCTACAGATACGGGTCTCGATATATAGGCCAAAACGTGGACCAGTGAATGCCTACACAGTAGGCCGGGTCGATTTGTGGGGAGGCAAAAAAATCGCCCATTGCTCTGCGAAAATCATATTCTATGGATCAAAATAAGAAACTTTGCCGAAGGAACCATACATCTAAAACGAATTCTGATGTCCCCCACTTTGGGTCGTAGGGGCAAATTTTGAAAAATCCCACATTGAAATGCTTATGTTTTTTCTTTTGGAGTTTATTTTTCTCTTTAGAAATTTATTTAGTCAGAACATATGTAAATGAAAAAATGAATTTAACATAGTAATAGAAAAGAAATTAAAAAAAATTATTAGAAATTAGCATTTTTACAACCACCTTTTAAAACCAAAAAATCACTGTGATGCATTTGCATGTCGTAAACATAGTTGCGTGGGTTTTTTATTCAACCGTTTTAAAAAATCAAGGTATCACTGTGACACAATTGCAGATCGTAAAATTGCTTGTGTTGTTTTTTTTAAGCCACCCCAAGACACAGCAGGTAGAATTGAAATTGCCCCTACCCAAAAGTTCGACCCAAAGGGGGGACATCAGAATTCGTTTTAGAGGTATGGTTCCTTCGGCATAGTTTCTTAGTTTGATCCCTAGAATACGATTTTCCTAGAGCAATGACCGATTTTTAAATCGACCCGCCCTACTACACAGTGTTTATACAATATGGATATCAAATGAAAGCTGTTGATGAGTGCTTTGGTACAGAGTAATATATTCTCCAGAGACGGACTGGGACTGGAATTAGGACTAGGACTGGGACTGAGACTCGGAGAGAGACTGGGACTGGGACTGGAATAAAATACATACACCCCCTGTGACAGGCAATAAGGGATGCAGACGAATGAGAAGGAATTGAGAGAAGAGAAAAGAGAGGAGATTGAGAAAGAGATAGAATGAAGCGAAGATGGAGATAGATGAAGCGAAAAAGACGGAAGGAGGTGTGAATAAAAGAATTAGGAAAAAGTGAAGAGGGGGGAGGGCAGAGTCAGACGGTAAAAGCTTATTAAAATGTGTGCAGATAGGCCAAATTTAGGGCAGGACAACGTCTGCCGTGTCTTCTAGTACGTATATATATATATACACATATTTACTTATTATCATTAATATTTCTTAGAGAGTGATCAATGAAGACATCATCACAAATACATATATAGGATTACGTAGCTCGCAATAGATTTATAAATATACAACACACATACCTATGCTTACTATGTATGGTTAGATATTTAGGTAAATAAGGTTGCGGGTTGACATGGTGTGAATAGCAATAAAACTATTATCCGATTGCCATGCACACGTATTATATATATATATATATATTATACACAATCATGCAAGCATCTTTGGGTTACGTTCAGCTTACAAATATTAGGAATCTTTGAAACAAACAATCTGGGGGTCTACTTTATAAAGTGCGATAGGAACAACCAAGAGAGTAGAAAGAGGTAACCCAGATAATAGAGCCACCAAGCGATCTTTAATTAATACAAGATTGAAGAGGCGAAGGGTAATTAGAATTTAGTAGCAACTTTATTATAAAATATGAAAGGTGTGCTGATTTTTTTTGATTTTCTTCAAGAAACAACACACTCATATGCATAGAAACCCAACAAACCACATTCGTAGTTACAACACCGACGTAGGTATCGATTACACTTAACTAGAATTAGTAGCACTTAACGCACAAATACTAATACCTAACAGCAATTACTAATACTAACCCCTGAAATACTAATGATTCAATAATTACATTACAATTTTCCAGTTCATTGTTTTAATGAAGTTACGTGCGAATATGCGTACTTTGAATTATTCGGAGCGAATCTAATCGAATAGTCCGAAAAATCCGACTAATTCGAATAATTTAAAGAAATGCAGGCCTTTTAAATTTCTGGGCGATCATTTTTCTAAAGCTTTTAGGTATAGTAAGAAGGATTCGAAAGCGGCAAGGAGTAAGACTATTGCTACTGAGAAAACCCAAATAAGGAAGGGGATTCGTTTAGGAAATTTTATTTCTTTCCGAGTTGATCGTAGCAACTGATGAAATATATTGTTTAAACGACTTTAAGGTGTATCAATTTTATATTGTCGTGTGTGTGAGTCGTTTACCGCTCTAAACTAACTATTTAGTTCTTTCCTTTGCTGCACAATTTTTTTTGTAATACTTGGATGAGTCTTAGTATAAATCCAGATGTATTGCACTCGTTGTCATGCATATACGTAATATTGCAATCAACTAAGGTCTTAGGCCAAAACGTTTGTAAGGAATATTATCTTACAAAAGCAAAATCAAAAAATACTCAGTTCTTTTATTATCTTCATTAACAGGAGATGCGAATAAGATATAAAACCTAGTTAACTTTCAGTGATGAACAAGTCCTTACCCTTGATCGTGATTTTGTGAGATTGACCATTAGTTAGCCTTAGACTACAGAAGTTCACCTAGTATTAATTAGATATATGACCAGCTACATTTTGGGCTTTCTTACAATGAATTATAAATAAAGTATTTGTAATAATGGGAATGTTGATGTTCATATTCATTTAGGAGGCAGGTAGAGTATACAGGTAAGAGGCCATCGAGAATTAGGTGCGTCGATGGCCATGGTTTTTGAGGGTGGGACAATGTACCGGGCGTCGCAACAACACCCGCGGCGCCTCCTATGTATATTCGGCCTTTATAATTTCCGTTTAGTTGTCAGCCTTTTTTTAGATTCTCAGCGTTTGGTAACCGGATATTTCCGGTTCGGTTAATTTTTCTTTTGCGCTTGCCCTTTTGATTTTTTTTTGAAGTTTTAGTTTGATTTAAATTTTGAATCTGAAAGTTGTAACGGTCTGTGCGTGGCATGGTTCTCTCGGATGTCGTTTTATTTGAATTATAATCGTTTTGAGTTGTCTCTGCGCTTCTTTCAGTTTGAAAGGCATGATAGGTTTATTTTCTGTTCATGGCGCCGGACAGCAAGGTTGGCAAGGACCCAGCCCAACCCACATGACTAGCCACTGTGCACCACGATATCATGCCAACTGCCTTCCTTGCTGATCCATAGTAGATGCGTTTCCATAACATACTATGTGGGCTCTGCTCAGCTGAGTATAAAAAGATAAAATACACACCACAGACAACATGAAAGGGCCCTATGCAATTCTTAAGTAAACGCTTAAGAAATATTTTGATTTATTTCTATTGCTTGGAAATAGGCATACGATATATACATTAGAGTGGGTCGATTAGTATGAACGAAAGTTAACCGATATCGCGCCATCGATTTTTCGATAGAATTTGGGCTCAAGAAAAACAATTTCCACTACGCATACCCAAAAAAATAATTTTCGAGCCTACGAAATTTCATTTTTTGACTATTTTCGACTTTGATTTTTAAGGTTTTTTCATGACCTACTAAAAAAGTCAAAAAATGAAATTTCGCAGGTTCGAAAATAATTTTTTGGGTATGCGTAGTGTAACTTTTTTTTCGAGCCCAAATCCTATCGAAAAATCGATGGCGCGATATCGGTTAACTTTCGTCCATACAAATCGACCTACCCTAATGTATATATCGTATGCCTATTTCCAAGCAATAGAAATAAATCAAAACATTTGGCGCGTTATCGGTTAATAAATCGACCCAGTCTAATATGCATATATGTAATACTGTAATATTGCTAATTTTTGTGATTGTACCAGCATAAGTGTGACAAAAAAAATTTAAATTTATGTACATTCGATTATTGAATACAAAAACAAATCCATTTAAACAGCAACATATCGGCACTCTGATATCTGTGAGTGTACCTAGCTTTACGTAGCAATATAGGAGTATTACGTATATGGAAATAGGAGTGGCGAAGATTTTGATTTTGACCACTTACGGTGATTCACGCACAGTTCACAAAATATTGAATTTCAATTGATTTTAATAAATGTTTAACGATGTAGGTTTTTTTGCCTTCTGTAATGTCACTTTTACCTTAAGAAACAATGCACAACCAATTACTCCTTAACAAAACCAGATTTGCCGGGTGAATTTGGAGTAGAAATTTTCAAAGAACTTCGAATTGCATAAAAAAATTTGATAAATGAAATTTTTCCGAAGAGAACTTTAGAAATAAAGGTTAAATCTATATAAGACGAAATAGAGTTCATCAAAAATCTTCATCAGGTAAATAATGACATATTACTGAGTCACATAAACGACATTGGGCAGGTAATTTTTTCAGATAGGTATAATTTCCACAGATATCCCAACGCATCGAATCGAATCTCACTATAGACTTCGAAAGTTATAGGGATATTAAAATAGTAGTAACTTTCTAAAACAATAAAATTACAATAATTATATTAATTCTACAATTTTCTTCTAGTACTATCTCCAAATTAAAGTTTGAACCAATTCCAAACAGTCATTTGTATTAGATGATTTTGCTCAACCAAAATAATAACGCATACAATAAATTTAGAGTGAACTATGTGGAGAAAGATTTTAAAATTATCGAAGACCAATGAGTTCTAGATATTCCAAAATTCAAAATAGCTAACAGTAAACTAAACCATTTTCCCAAAGAAATATTGCAGAAATAATACCGGGAAAATAAATACAGTAGAATTCACATTTTAACATTAACAAGATTGTAATAAATTGAAAATAAAGCTAGCAGAAACCTTTTTAACTAAATTGGAAAAATGGAAATTAGTAATTGAAAATAATACTTACCAAATTAATAAATTAATATGTACGATACGTTTATATTGCCGAATAGAATCACAGAGATAAAAGAAAATCAAACGAAACAAAAACAGAGCTGAAATTGGAAAATTAATGTATATACTTAACAAATTAAACAAGAAGAACATATTGTGGCGAATATTAGCATCACTATGCTGTTAGTAAATAATAACAATACAAAAATTATGTATATTGGAACGATTTTCCGTCATTCCTTGTATAGGTATATCATTTATCCATCCTGTCGGAAAATCAACAAAACAAAATAAGTCAACACAAAAGCCATAAGGCAAGCCACACTTGTGTACATGAACACATCAATCATCATTTATGGAAGGCGACGGGAAGTACATGCACACACATAACCAGCAGCTCGAAGTGAAGTGATATCTCACACACGCATATAACTAAATTACCAAGCAGACATTTGGAGAAATATGCGGACGCGGCAACGGAGGGTATAAAAGCAGCGCAAGCTGAGTAATAAATAATCAGTATGATTTAAACACGCTATTAGTTGTGAAGTGAGGTATAATTGTGAAGTAATCGCACAGTAATCTAAATAAAGACCAGTTTGCAATACTGAATATTGGAGAGATTTATTCAACAGCTTAGCGATTCGAACGTTAGCAGAGGGTCCATAATGACCAGGATCTCCCAAAATTCATTACAATTGGTGCTAGAAGAGGAATTGTTGAATAAATTCTGAAGATTTCGAATAGAACTTGGCCATGGCGAAGTTAAGTGAATTGAAGGTCCAGCAACTGAAGAAGGAGTTGGAGAGCCGTAGATTGAATACAAAAGGCAATAAATCCGAACATCAGGCACGACTACGAGATTTTGTGGAGTCAGAAGGCATCATGTGGAGGAGTGTCTCTTTCAACCTGATGGGGAAGAGGCAACAACAAAAATGGAAGAGAAAAATGATACATCGCAGACAGTTACGAGCACAGACTTGAACATGATATTAGCTTCAATATCTGCACAAACGTCGACAATGGCATCTCAACTGGAAGTACAGGAGACACGTTTAACATCCAAGGTGGAAGAACAAAAGACGAATTTAACATCTCAACTAGAGGAACAGAAGACATATATTTTAACTCATTGGTTAATTATTGAGCTCAAGGCCGCAAGAATAATAAAACACCATATATTTTGTGGTATTATAATTTATATAATTGGCCGATATTTCGGTTTCAATCTGAAACCATCATCAGGACTAAAAACACAAAATATAATAACAAACATTAGGCAAACATAAGAATAGCAGGTGGATATTTACATATGAGTATATTTCATAAACAAATACAACTTACACAAATGAATGTACTTGATCGACTGATCATATGTTCGAACAGATGAAAGAACAAAGACAAAACAGGAGAAAAGGTAAACAAAATTATAGTACCGTAAGTGTAAAAAAATTTTCTTAAAGCATGCACAGTCAAGTATAAACAAAACTAACAACATATGTAACAACAAACAATAAGAACAAATTTCCTAATCATCCTCTTGCTATTTTTGTTGTTGTCGCCAAGTATGTGTTCGCTGCCTTATGATGAGCTCTGCTCAGCTCATTTAAACGGAGAGCACGCCAAGAAACCAACAACACTTTCAAAGTGTACAAAACCATCAAACACAGATATGATATTTTTCATATGAGTATATTTCATAAACAAATACAACTTACACAATTAATGTACTTGATCGACTGATCATATGTTCGAACAGATGAAAGAATAAAGACAAAACAGGAGAAAAGGTAAACAAATTATAGTACCGTAAGTGAAACAAATTTTCTTAAAGCATGCACAGTCAAGTATAAACAAAACTAACAACATATGTAACAACAAACAATAAGAACAAATTTCCTAATCATCCTCTTGCTATTTTGTTGTTGTCGCCAAGTATGTGTTCGCTGCCTTATGATGAGCTCTGCTCAGCTCATTAAACGGAGAGCACGCCAAGAAACCAACAACACTTTCAAAGTGTACAAAACCATCAAACACAAATATGATACCCATACAAACAACACCAACATAAGACGAAACAACCACAAGATTAGCTGAATCGACAAAATTTTTGGAAAGGTGCAAAAGAAGTGGACTAACACCGAGCTTAATTAATGCAACAAAGAATATTATCTACATCATCAACAACAATATTAGTAACAGCAAAATACCACGTAAGTTCACGAATATAGTATCCACATACATAGATAAAGTCAAAACGAAGCTTTTAAACGTCATCATAAGAATAAAACATGAGCTTTCAAGACAGATAAAAAAAAGAGAAGCCGAATAGGAGTGCAGATTAATCAACCCTTACATCCCACCATTCAACTGCATTTTTTGAAAGTGAAGAATTGTTGTTGAATAAACTTACAAGCGACATAAAGAAGGCACAGACAAAAAAGTACCAAAGCTTGAGACAGAAGGAAAGGGGAAAATTAAATATTAGGGTAGTACCGGAATGGTTCCAAAACAACAACCTTAAATATTCCATAAGATATTCATTGGCTCCTTTCTCAAGGCCCAAAGTATGCTTTACCAACAGAAAACAAGAAATTTCCACTTTTTCATATGATAGCTGGCGGGGAGAATATTATCCAAACTGTACAAGATAAGGAAAAAAAGAGATAGAAAGAAACAACTTGACGACATTAATACAAGATCACTTAAATAAACGCAGAACGTCACCAAGAAACAAGTTCATACAGGATACTCTACGAAAAACCAAAAATTTCCTTAAAAACAATGAAGAACTACTGATACTTAATGCAGATAAGGGAAACGTTACTGCCGCAATGAACAAGACCGAATACGATAAAAAGATGCAAACGATAGTTAATAATATCTCCACCAACAGAGTACTTAAACGCGACCCGACCAGTAAATTACAGGAGAAGAACAATGAAATAGTGTACAAGATGTTCAAAAATGTTATATAGATCAGTGAACTGCAAAAATGACAATTTTATTGATTTAATCAAACACTAAAACTTGCATTCACATTCAATCATGCGAATAAACTCATATTAGGGGGACTCATGTAACCGTATAAATGCATTATAAAGTGTGTAAACGTATAAATTTATCTAGTGCGTAAACGAGCTGTCAAATTTTGTATGAAAAATCATTTACACAATTTGTATAAATTTACGCGCACACTTGATTGCGTAAACGCGGTAAACTCAAAGAAATGCAACCTAGCAGACATTACAGCAGGCATTTTCATCAGAAATCTCCAACATCAACAGTAAAGGCGTTTTAGTTAAGATTTTTCACTTAATCTTGGCATTTTTTAATTTATATAACAATCAAAAACATTTTGTTTGGCAATAATACAGGTGATAAACAATCAAGTTTATCAAGAGTATTACTAGGTGTGTTCATATAACAGCGTGTGTAAATGGATATAATTTTACACCTTATAAATTTATATGCTTTCATGAGTCCCCTATTGGCTAAACTCATAATTGAATAAACAAGACTCTGTTATACAGTTTTCACACAGAAACTTAATGATCTCATTTCACCTGCTAATGAAATCGTAAATTTTTTGCTTTCACACAGAAGTAACTGCTCGATTAGTATGAAGGATGAGACAGACAATCATGGCGGAATGATACAAGGTGGGAGCATGGTGACATACCTACAAACAAACAAAAATTCCATGTACTTGTAAATTCGATGGACAAATGTCAAAATCGTACTGCGCCGGTAGTTGATGTATCAAATCAAATAAAAAAGTTATAATCAGCTGTTCGATGCGGCCACCTTGTATCGTTCCGCCAAGCAGACAATGACATTTGCTTTGAAAACTAAGAAGCGGAAATGGAAGCGGAACGCTGCCAACAGAGTTGCATTGTACTTTTGACTTCATTAGGCATTCGATTAGCTACTAATGAAATAATAATAGATTCGAATTTTGTAGGGAAGATTGAGCTCAATAAGCGCCTTAATGTAGAAACCTGCCTTTATTATTCAATAAGCCGTCTGTGTGAAAACAGTATTAGCATGATTGCGATCGAATGAACGAACAGGTTTTGCGTACGATTGTATTGACCAAACGAAGGCAAGCGGAGAATAAAATCAAAGCACGAGAATTAGTATCGTTTAGTTCGGCAAACAAACAGAATCGTAAGGATTTGTTTATATGTATGCTTATATGTATATTTATATGTAGCTTGTCGCCGTGACGTAAGGGCAGAAGAATCATGCAAATATTCAGACGCATGGAGTTTTCATATTTGCCTTTACATTCCGATGAATGTAATCGCCGTTGAGGCAAACGAGCAAACGTCTGAATTGATTATATTTACGCATGCAATAACATGCCAACCTAATATAAACGCACGCAAATCATTTTCTGGCAAAAATGTCTCATGCACATACAACTTGTATGAGAGCAACCCAAATTGAATTTGCTGCGTGAAAACCTAACTCGATTTCCAATTTTTGTTCTGCGTGACATTTAGATTTGACGTTTGCACACATGCTTTACATTGTCGCTACGCATGCTTATTTGGGTTAAAGCAAAAAACGCCGGTTGTTTGCGTGCGCTAAAAAAACGTAGTGCGGTTTTATTAGTTTGGCATATAAGTTGGTTGATTTTAAATCAATGTCGATTGCGTTCGTTTAAGCAAGTTGGATCATTGAACACGATCATGTTGCCGAATGTAATCGAACGTGGTTGTGTTTGATTTTTGCAGTTCATTGATATAGATATGAAAGTAAGGAACTTTCTTACTTGCAAAAATGCTAGCCCACCGAGAATCTACGGTTTACCAAAAATACATAAAGATGGTATACCGCTACGACCTATACATACATCTACGACGACGAAAGCTTAGTGTCCTTCGACGTCGCACAGTGTTTCGTGTAGAACAAGCTAGCTGGACAAAATTATTTTATGAGATTTTCCGTTTCATATGCAGTCATTTATTACAACTACTTCATTTTTTTCAGCCATATGTTCTTTTTTTTGATTTTTTTCCAAAATTTTACTTCATATGCATACATTTGCTTATTTCATATACAGTAACTCATGTGAATAAGTGACATAGATCCAAAAAAATTTAAAGGACCTAAGAATATTATTTTATTGTACTTAAATTGAATGGACTACAAATCTCAATTCTCTAAAAAATTCTAACGCTTCCGAAAAAAAAATTAAAATTTTTTATGAAAATTCGTCGAATTTTTCAAACATTTTTTAAATATAATTTAGTTTTTGTTATAGATCGTGACAAACTTTCTTATGGGAAATTAGTTAAAATAAATTTGCGAAAGCGAAAATTGTAAGAATTGTCCAAAAAGGGGTGTCTACTTATCTATGTGAGTGACTGTACATATGTACATACATATTTTGTATTTATTTGAGTATTTATCCTGGCACTACAATTTTTACAAAATTATTTTATAGTACCGTCAGGAATGTAAAAGTGAATTACAATAATAATAATAACAATGTAAATATCTAAATTAATTATGTGAAAATTACTTATTAAAAAAATTGTAAAGTAAAGTATCATACAAAGTAGAAAAGCCAATAGATTTAAATTAAATAAAACCTGATCCAACAAAAAGTTATAGGGTAGGTTATCATTTATAATTATGTTATTATTCGCATCATCGGGGGACAGTAAATTTAAGACTTCTGAAGTCAGACTTTTAAATGTTTTCTTAGGTATCTCCCTAAAACTGTTAACTAAAGGATCCGATGTTATAAGCAAGATATTCATAAGATCTCTATTCATGGCTTCACGCGACTGCTTTTATGTGTTATCATCCCTGAATCGTCTCAAATCTTTGTTACGGGCTTCCTGTGCTTCCTCAGAAAGTTGACCAATAGGTAAAATTTCTGATTTTATAATATCAGTACTATGCACTAAGATTTTATGAACTGTAACAGGCATATTAAACCATGGATAGAGATCTATGTATAGTTTTTAAGTCTCGACTGCAAATTTTTCAAATCTTTGGATATTTATATTTACCCAGATGCTAATGCGCGAAGGAGTGTCAAATCTTTTGATGAGCGTTACATCCAATTCCGTAATCTGAGCACTAGCCTCAGAATTTTCGAAAAACCTACGAGCAGTGTTGCCGTCATTGGTATTACCGAAACCTGGTTTTGGTTTATCTACTATCAATACAAGTACACTTTTAAATTTATTCTGGATTTCGTTGGAACGTAGCTTTACACTCTCTTTATCTGCCTCATTCCTAAGCTGCCATTTTTTTACTTCGAGGCGATAACTTATGTGAAGCAAGCATTCAAAACATGTTATCTATGCATGGAGAGTAGACAAACCAAAATCAAGATTATCTCGGTTAGGCGTAAAGTCGCGTAACTCATTATTCATATCTTTTGGAGTGGCACCACAAATATAACACTTTTGTGCGGAAGAAGTTTCAGTCAAAGCATTGCAAACTTTTCCGTCAATAATTGTTAGAAGCATATTGTGATTTACGGAAACTTCGTATTCTTCGAGCATGTTCTTTGTTGACAACAACGCATTTATCTCCTCTAGAAGTTTGTTCGTTTAAAAACAATAAAATCTTTTGTTTCCTTAGAAAAAATAAAGTTAATTGGACGACAATACATGATAGAAGAAGGTCGAGGATTCTGCCAAACAATGTTACCTTTTTCATCCTGTAATTGAAGAGGAATGAAAGAAAATATAACCTAAAACTCATCAGTGTCAGAACTGCATGTAAACTTTTGCTTATATGTGCTATGGCCAGAGCATTCATCGCAACCCTACTTGCTGATTAAAGTATAAGTCAAGTTTGTAGGTAATAAACTAACAAAAACTTCTTGATTTGCTAAAACTAAACGCTCAACAGTTTTATCTAATACGGACTGGACTTTAATTTCCGCACGTGTTTCACCTACATCAATTTCATTTGGGTAGCATTCTGCCTTAGCTTTTCTTAGACTATAAAATGATGGATAAACCTTGATGCTCCACTTCCGAGTCTTTTTGTACCCATGAGTCGTCGACTTGCTATCTACGTAGTATGCTAAAGCTTCTACATTGCTCAAGCATCTTGCATCTGGCTCACATGTCATCTTTTGCCGGATATTTGAGTGGTTTCCTATGATTTTTGTATAATGTTAGCAACATTTCTGTTGCCGGACATACGCGTTGATACTTCTGCCGCATAAAGTAACTCACCAGGACTTCTAGATTGCAAGAGGTCATCCACTCGACGCCGTTTGGTTTTTTCACTGCAGCTAACAAAGTCCTTCCTTCGTCTTCCGGGGCCGGGGTTACCTGAAGAAGTGGTTGGTTGGTCTGATGGCAACTTTGAATCCACCGTTATTGTAAATGTGAAGTCTCGACCCGAAAGCCACTCCGAGTTTTTATTCAAAAATCGCTCCTTATGGCTTCCAGAAGTGTTCCACTTTTGATCCAGCTTCGACGAATATGCCGATATTTGTAAGCTTAAACTTTTTATCGAATACTCGGCTGCTTCGCTTAAATCGTACCTAAGTAAAACAAAACTCAATAATTCTTTATATCTAGTTTCCTCCGAATGTTGAACCCAAATGTCAAAAAGCTCCGTTCTTGGTACGGTTATAACTAAACCGCTTTGTGTTGTTGATTTTCCGACAGGGTGAATAGTTGATGATTGTTTTGCTGCCATCTTAAGTGTCGTTGATCGTTCTGAATTGTTATCAGTAGTGTAGTATTTATATTACATTCAGGTATTGGCGTAGATGATAACAAATGGGGTTGTTTTTTGTAGAGTTCCTGTGTTGTTATACCTGCATTAGGATTGCTTTGTATGTACCTGTTTTTATGCCTTGGATACTGGTGCGGTTGATTGTGGCAGGTTGAAGTCAGTGATCTTCGCCTTTTTGCGTTTGGTGTGCTCTTGTTGACCTTGCGCGTTGATTTTTGTGTGTTTTATGGCTACGTGTTTGTTCCCTGTACCTGGGAATTGGCTTTGCCGTTTGCAGATCAGCTTTAAAGGTTCAAATATCTCGTCGGCGCCGGTACGTACATACATCCTATTTTATATGTACATATAACTAAATCTACATTATAAATAGATTCGCAATGGTTTTTTCTTTCGACTATTAGAGAATACTTGCGAATATAACATATGTAAAATTTAGCCCGGATGTCCGCGGATGTATGTAACTTTTTTGTCCCTAATGTCAAAAATATAGAGAAAAAATACCTTTTCTTCTTAATGACGGAATGTTAAATATATTGAAAATACTCTAATTGCGAAAGAATTACTATTAAAAAAATTTTACTTACCTTCGAGCTTAGAATCCATCAAAAAAATTATATAAAAGTGTTCACTTAAAAGAAATATGAAGCCTAATATTCAACAAGAATGTTGCAAATTAATCAATCCATTTTACGGCCACTCCTGCCTTCTTACTTCAATTACTCAATATATATTAGCAAAAATCTCAAAAAAAAACAAAAATCCCGTTATTTTGTTTGTTTTCTTTCATTTCTCATTACACTTTTCTTGGAATAAGAACTTTGTTTTTGTCCAGCTAGGTTGTTCTACACGAAACACTGTGCGTCGTCTCCTTATTTCCAAACATTCCGGTTGATGTGGCCATCGAACTCATTGCTTCTAAGTGGAACGACATAAAAGAGCATACGTCACTATCCAAAGAGCTACTTTTACCGATTGTTAAGTTTTGTACAAAGGAAAATCTTTATTTCAGATTCAACGGAAAAATATATGACCACCGAACTGGAATGTTAATGGGATCTCCAGCCTCCCCGGTCATAGCTGACAAAGTTATGAAGGAATTGTTGATGAAATTCGAGACGGACGCCACCAGAAAGCCACGATTGTTAACGAAATACGTGGATGTCCTTTTCAGAACGGGTGAAATCGACAACATGCTCACGAAGCTCAATAGTTACTACAAGTCCATACAATTTACAACAGAGGTAGAAAAAGATGAATGCTTGCAATATTTGGACACTCTGATAATCAGAAAGGATAATAAGTTTTTTATCGACTGGTATAAGTAGCCTACAGCGTCCGGTAGTTTAATTAACTACATCTCGAAACACGAAAAAAGAACCATTTTAATTACCGCAAAGAATTTTATATCGAGAGTGCTTAAAATAAGTGATAAAATATATCACAAGAAAAACATTGCTATCATCAAGGCAAACCTGGAGCAAAATGAATTTCCGAGATAGCTAGTTAACAAACTGATCCGAAACTTTTATAAGACAATCTCGCAAGAAAGTACTAGCAACAGAAATGCCAAAATATCCAAATCTGTCACTTATATTCCAGAAATAGCAGAGAGGATAAAAAGATCTAATTTAAACGATCGGGAAAATATCAAATCTCTTTCTCATATAGCAACACACTGAGACAAATTTACAGCAATACGAAAGACCGAATCCCAAAATATGAGAGATCCAACATAATCTATCAAATTCCATGCAATGGCGACGGGTCCAACGTATGCAAAAAGTATATGTTGGGACAACTAAACAAAAATTAAAACCAAGGATTTCCGGACACAGGTCTAACATCAAGTTAAGGAACAATATATCGGACAATAAGACGGCCTTGTCATCCCATTTCAATGATACTGGACATTTCCCTGATTTTGAAAATGTCATCAATCTGGACAAGGAAAAAATTTTATAAGAAACGTTTTATTTTAGAAATGCTACATATTATGAACACCCCTAATGAGAAGCGAATGGATTATAAATCTGACACAGAAGGTTGTGCGCACGTCTATCGAAGTTTAGTGCTGAAACAACAACAACATACAATGTGAGTCGAGCAGTGTTCATCATACGGCAGCGAATATTCCGCTACCCAAATACTCGGCGACAACAACAAAAATAGCAAGAAGATGATTAGGAAATTTGTTCTTATTGCTTGTTGTTACATATATTGTTAATTTTGTTTATACTTGACTGTATATGCTTTAAGAAAATTAGTTTACACTTACGGTACTTTAATTTTGTTTACATTTTCTCCTGTTTTGTCTTTGTTCATTCATCTGTTCGAACATATGATCAGTCGATCAATTACATCAAAGCCGGCCAAAAGTTGCACATTGCGTAATTTGAGTTCGTATTTTCACACCGACACTAACGATGTGTGATCACGATCGCTTGCTTTCTCTTGTCACTCACTAAAATCAACAGTGAATGCAAAAGGAAAAGTCCTTGCTACTTTTTGGGCACATAATATGCTGCAATGTTAAAGTGACTTTTAATACGTTTTAGTTAGTATTATCAAGTTCCTTTGAACACACATATTAATATTGACAATTTAAATATTAATAATTAATAATAATTAATTAATTATTAATAAATATTGACAATTTAATATAAGAAACTTTTTATACGTTCTAGTTAGTTTTATTAATTTTTATAATATTGAATAACTTTATGTTTTGAAAATATACTTTGTTTTATAGTTCTTTCTTAATGAAAAAATGAAATTTTTTAAGTAATTTTTGCATTGATGAAACACCATACCTTATTTTATAAAAAAGTTTTATCTAGCTAGCTCGACCTCCGCATCCTTAGTTATACGAATATAAGTAAATATAGTCAGGATTAGCTTGAAATCAAATAACCAAAGTTCTTCTTAATTTCAGACTACACAGTCCACATTTTCTTTTAGCACACTGTGGGGAGTTGTCACTTAATTTTTACACACACTTATGCAATTGTTTTAGTATTTGTGTGGCCGGCTCTGAAGTACATTCATTTGTGTAAGTTGTATTTGATTATGAAATATGCCCATTTGTAAAATATCCACCTGCTATTCTTATGTTTGCCTAATGTTCATTATTATATTTTGTTTTTGGCACTATTGCCATTCGTCATTTTTATATTTCATTTTACACAACATACTTTGCACACTGTCCTACACAATGTATTACAATAGCTGACTACTTATTATAATATGATTGAACATGTCTCTTACTCTTTCTTACAAAGTGCACCATTCACAAAGACACATCTTGCATTGTCAGCAATGGCGTTGCCAGATGTGTCGCTATGTATTAACTTGGGGAATTTTATCACTACATCACCATTTTTGGGGAAAAGAAGAATTGACAAAGTGATCAGTTTTGTCACATCCCTCTTGCCCATAGACTTGTAAATATTGTTGCGAACAAACGAATATATTTATATTAGCGTGTACCTCCCCTTTCGAATTCGTTGGTCCGGAACCATTTTTGCTACTGATTATTACAAATGAATGAATTTGATTTAGTTTAGTAAAGTATGTTGTTTGTTCTTTTTTTCTCTTGTAAATATTTACAAAATTTTTGTTATTTTCTTTTTTTTTGGTTTAACAGGTTTTAAGCCTTCGTGGCTGCTTAAATGCTAGTAAAAAAAATTTTGGACTTTTTTTCAATCGAATTTAGAGTTTTATCAAGGTATTAAAGTAATGTTAATTTACTTTACTTAGTCGATTTTTATGTACTACTTTTTCTTTGTTTTTAACTTCATCGAAAATAGTTACATTAGGTTCCTTAATTTTAGTTATAAAAAACGGACCTTGACAAATATTTTCTGTAAAAGTACTTTATCTCCGATTTTGACAACTAAAGGACGTGCCGTTTTATGATATAGATTTTTACTTTGTAATTTATTTTTATTAATTAGGTTTTGTGCCATTTTGTGCGTTTTCTGCATCCTAAACTTAACTTCTTTGGCATAGTTTTCGACATTATAAATTGGGTCGATTTTTTCTTTTGTCAATTCATTAGGCAAAGTTGCCTTTTTCCCAAAAACTAACTCGAAAGGAGAAAACTGATTGTCGAAAACTGTGCTACTCGTAGTATTGTGTAGGAAAGTAAAGTATTTTAAATAAGCATCCCAATCAGAAAAAGTATCTTTCAAATATGCACGTAAGTATTCATTAAAAACTCTGCGATTAGGTTCAATAGTGCCAAGAGTTTCGTGATGGTATGCAGTTGAAAAATTATGTTTAATATTTAGTGTTTAGTTAATTCTTCGAATAATTCATTTTTAAATTCTGTACCTAAATCTGATTTTATGGCATTCATTATGCCGTATGTTAAAATGAATCCTTCAAAAAGTGCAGATGCAATAGTTTTTGCTGATTTGTCTGGCACAGCGCCTGTTACCAGGTATTTAGTCATGTCGCAAATCATGGTAAGTGCGAACTTGTTACCATATTTGGACTCAGGTAGGGGTCATGTTGTGTAAAATACTAGTATATCGAATGGTTTACAAGGAGTTGGTGTTAAAACAAGTTTTTCTTTTGTTTTAGGTTTAACCTTGTTTAAAAGACAATCCTTACAACTTTTGATATATTTCGATATATCACGAGTCATATCATTCCAATAAAATTTTGTTCGTAGTTTTGCGTAAAGTCTTTTCATTCCGCAATGTCCACCAGAAATGGGATCGTTATGGTAAATTTTCATTAGGTTTAATTTTGTAGCTTCATCTGTTACTGTCTCCACTGTATCTGTTAAGATAATTTCTAATGATTTTAAAATCTTATTTCCAATATCTTTGAAATTTGTAATAGTATAATGTTCGAACAAAATATCGTTTTTAGGCCATTCAATCTGCTTAATTTTGCGTTTGCCGGCTTCTGATTCAAGCCTCGAAAGTAATTTCTCTAAAGTCATTATTTCGTTAACAAGCTCAAAACTAAGTAACTCGAGTGACATGTAAAGTAAGTTGTTTTTCGTCGTTTTTGTCTGTTTTCCTATGTAAATTTTTGTCGTTTGCCTGTTTTGTCATTGCCCTTGTCTGTACTGCCAACATTTTTTGTTAGCTTCTTTAATCTCATCCATAGTGATGCGCGATAGTGCATCAGCATCAACGATTGATTTACCTATATACAATAGTGAAATTATATTCAGCTAGTTCTAGTCTTATTCTTGAAAGTTTTGAAGATGGGTCTTTCATATTGAATAAGTATACTAGAGGTCTATGATCTGACTTTACAATAAAATGTGTGCCATAAACGTATCGTCGAAATTGCTTGATTGCAGAGTAAATAGCTAAGAGTTCCAACTCTATAATTGGTTTTTTCTGCTCTGCTTTATTAAATGCTTTAGAAGCGAAACAAATTGGTAAATCACAACCTTGCTGTTCTTGACTTAAAATATCGCCACATCCAGTTGTGGAAGCATCAACGGTAATAATGAATTGTTTAGTAAAATCTGGATATTGAAGTAATTTTGGTGAAAGTAACGCTGCTTTCAAAGATAAAAATGCCATTTCGCACTCTACATCCCATACAAATTCAACTCTTTTTCTGCTTAATCGGTTTAGAGGCGCTGCCAGAGATGCAAAATTAGGTATAAACCGTCTGTAATAGTTTGCAAACGAGACGAGTCGTCGTACCGCTTCTTTGTCAGTCGGTTTTGTATACTTTTTAACTGCGTTTATTTTGGAGTCGTCTGGCAACAAACCTTTGGCTGAACACTTGTGACCTAAAAATTTAACTTCGGGTCGTAAAAAGTTGCATTTATTTGGATTAAGCTTGAGATTGAAAGACCTACAAGTATTGAAAACTTTTGAAAGATTTTGAATATGGTGTGCTTCACTACAACCGATGACGATAATATCGTCGACGTATAAAAATGCGACATTGGGTGGTATACCCGAAAATGTTATTGTCGTCATTCGTGAGAATGAATTTGGTGCTATATTTAAACCGAATGGAAGCACTTTTCATATAAATGCACCTCGGTCAGTGCTGAAAGACGTAATGTCACGTGAGTCGGGATGCAAGGGATTTGATGAAATCCCAAAAAAAGTTCTAATGTGGAAAAATACTTTACTCTACCGAGATTATCTTAAATATATCGTCAACTCTAGCTAGTGGAAATTTATTAGCAATGAGTTTTTTGTTCACTGCGCGAAAATCTACGAACATACGATAAGCTTTATGACCATTAGTATCCTTCTTTGGGACTACAATCAAAGGACTATTGTAATTGGAATAACTGGGTTCAACCAAATCGTTGTCTAACAATTTATTTACTTGGCGATTTATTTCTTCGCGTTGAGAGTATGGCAATCTATAGTTTTTAACACTTACCGGCTCGTTGTCTGTCAGTCTTAATTTTTGCTCGTAGAAGTTGCTTAGAGTCATTTTGTCCGTGTCAAGAGCGAAAATGTCGGCATAATCTATGCAAAGGTCAATTAGTTTACTATGAGCATGTTGAGGTATTTGATTTTTTAAAATTGAAATAAGTTTTTTCGTAGTTTGTCTTCTGTTTCTGTTTTGTTAATTGTATAAACATTGTTGTTTGAAAGTTTTTCTGTCCGAATACTTTTTCTTTTCACATACTTTACATCATCCGTGGTGTTAATGACTTTAATTATTGTTTGTATGGTGAACCCCCAGGGGGGTTCCAGGGGATGTGCCCTGGCATCGGTTGGTCGGGCCTCCAAAGATAGTGGGGGTCGGTCATACATTTGGACTCTATTGGAGCACTCTAAATGGGTCAAAGTTGTATTTTTCAAAATTTGCCCCTGCCCAAAAGTTCGACCCAAACTGGCGGTGGGGGGGGACATCAGAATTCGTTTTAGAGGTATGGTTCCTTCAGCAAAGTTTCTTATTTTGATCCCTAGAATACGATTTTCACAGAGCAATGAGCGAGTTTTAAATCGAACCGCCCTAATGAAGATGTATGTATATATATATATTAGACTGGGTTGATTTATTAACCGATATCGCGCCATCGATTTTTCTATCGGATTTGGGCTCAGGAAAAAAGTCCCACTACGCATACCCAAAAAAATAATTTTCGAGTTTGTATGGTGAACCCCCAGGGGGATAAAGGGGGTGTGCCACTGGCATCGGTGGGTCCGACCTCCAGAGGTAGTGGGGGTCGGTCATACATTTGGACTCGATTGGAGCACTCTAAATGGTTCAAAGTGGGATTTTTCAAAATTTGCCCCGTACCCAAAAGTTCGACCCAAATTGCATCAGAATTCGTTTTAGAGGTATGGTTCCTTCGGCAAAGTTTCTTATTTTGATCCCTAGAATATGATTTTCACAGAGCAATGTGCGATTTTTTTGCCTCCCCACAAATCGACCCGCCCTAATATATATATATGTAATATACTAGTTAACATAGCAAACATTTAAGAACCAGAAATTCATTCTCTCACGGTGATACAAAGTATCCAGATGCAAATATTGCAATTCTAAACGCGCAATCGCCAAAAGTGCTGACGGCATGTCTACACAAGATGCCTTAACGCGCAATCGCCAAAACTGCTGACTGCATGTCTGGACACCAGATATCTTGAATCAAGGCCATATTTTCTGAGCTGCGGCGCAACAACGAATATTCACCAAGTAGTGACGCGACAGCGAAGATCAGGGTATATAATTAAGCATATTTCGAAATTGTAATTCAGTTCTATTTTGACATTAAATAAAAACATACGGCTTCCTGCCGTAGAAAAAAATATTTTTTTAAACAATTTAGTGCAGTCTAAATTAACTGGCGCCCAACGTCAAAGGGTCTAGTCGCGAAATAAAAAGTGCATAAGTCGATCCAAAAAGGCTCGCCGTTACCATCGGACCAAGGACCAAGAACTCACCCCCTTACCCTACGCTTGAGGAAGGGGCAGCAAGCGAGTGTAATTCAAGTGGAATAACCGATCTTTAGTACCCGGAAGGAAAAGAGAAGAAATCGAAAATCCATGCTTGCTGTCTTATCGTAAGAATATTTAAGTGAAATTATTTTTAAAAAAAAGGAAAATAGGTATTTTTACTTGTATAAAATTAAGAGTTTTAAGGAGATATTGCAAATAGGTTATTAACATTTGCATTTCAGAGTTTTTTTTCTCCCTAATTGCACTGAATAATAAAGAGCTCGTACAGCTCATAAATTAAATAGGCAAATAAAAATAACACAAATCCAACTCTGCGATTCACCTGAAAAGGGACCCTCCAGAGATTGTTGAAAGAAAACACATTAATATCTTAGAGCAAAAAAGCCGCAAAATAATGTGCTACGACCACCTTTGTTGGGTAATGCAGGTGCACCTCCAGCAGGGACACCAGTACAACCACAACCTCAGCTGCAACCAGCTGGCATTCCCCAATCGGTGAATGCCTCCCCTGAGTTTAGGAACCTTATTAAGGATCTAATAACTGAAATTCTGGTGACGGACGAGAATAACATAGTTAGGAGCGTACTTCATCCCACATAACAACCCTTAACGGACCAACTAATTGACGAACAATTTCGAAGTAACCTGTCAGACATGGACAAAGTACCCGACGTCGTGAGATCCCTGCGCGAGTTCGGTGGCAACCCAGCAGAATTCAGTAGCTGGAAAAAAAGTGTAGAGCGAATCCTGAAGATTTATGAACCAAGCATAGGTTCACCTAAGTTCTTTGGCATTCTAAGCGTGATTCGCAATAATATTGTAGGCAGTGCAGATGCTGCACTCGAATCCTACAACACCCCCTTAAATTGGAAAGCAATTTCCCAGTGCCTCACAGCACACTATGCTGACAAACGGGACTTAAGCACCCTGGAGTACCAGATGACTTGTTTGGTCCAAGGCAGGAAATCGGTACAGGAATTCTACGCGGAGGTGTATTCCCACCTTTCGCTGATACTCAGCAAGGTATCCTGCATGGATGTTGACGGGGAGGCCATGCGTGTCCTCACGCGTACATACCGTGACAAGGCATTAGATACCTTTGTTCGAGGACTATCGGGTGACCTATTCAGACTCCTCGGCATGAAGGAGCCGTCTGATTTGCCCGAAGCCTTGCATTTATGCATTAAGCTGGAAAACCAGAACTTTAGAGCTGCTCACGCTAACAGCCAGTACAATTTACCCAGAAGACCAATGCTACCTGCAGCATCATTTGGCACATACCAACAAAAGCCTGCACACCCACCGAGGAAACAACCCAATCAACCATTTTATCCGCACCTTGCGCATTTCCCCCAATCAATATCTCCATTTACCCGATTACCCCAGCAACCTCAATACCATCAGCAACAACAGTATCAGCAACCTCAATACCAACAATATCAACGCCCATATCTACAGTACGCAAATACACCGAATACCCAAGGACCCATGCATTACGGTAATCCACCGCCAAGGCCCATTACAACCAAAACCACCCACACCTATGGACGTGGACCAATCGATGCGAACAAGAAATATCAATTGCATGAACAGGCCAGGATACAGCAACGTGGCGTCGAAACGACCAGCCCCGGCGAACGCAGGGCAATTCAATAGAAATGCTGTTCCTAAACGTCAAAGGATAGAGCACATAGAACCATCTTCTGACGCTGCCGTGGCCGAAGCACAGCAATATGAAGCAGGTGCGTACGGACGCGTGACTGATGAACTGAACACAGAAGAAACACAATCCTGGGAAGACTAAAAAAAAATAAATGTAAGGCGCGATAACCTCCGAAGAGATCTAAGGCCGAGCTTCTCTTCCAATTTGCGTCGTGCTCCTCTTGATTTTTCCCTACAAATTGGCCGGACGGGACCTACATGTTTTATGCCGACTCCGAACGGCATCTGCAAGGCAGATGAGTTTTCACTGAGAGCTTTTCATGGCAGAAATACAATCGGAGCGCTTGCCAGACACTGCCGAGGGGCGACCCCGCTTAGAAAAATTTTCTTCTAATTGAAAAATCTTATTTCTAAAATTTTGATGTTGCTTTGCCCGGGAGTTGAACCCAGGGCATACGGTGTGATAGGCGGAGCACGCTACCATCACACCACGGTGGCCTGGGAAGACTACTATCAGGATTATTCGCGGTACGCACGTGATAGCGAAAAAGAAGGCGAAGAGTTTTGCGACGTTCATTTTTTAGGATGACGTACTCGACATTGCCATACATCCAGTGCAAAACCGGCAATGGAGAGGTATTAAAATTCCTTATAGACACTGACTCCAACAAAAACTTCATACAGCCTTCATTAGCGAAGAACCCCTTACCAAACGAAAACATTTTTTACGCGAACTCTGTCGGTGGTAAAGTAAGAGTATCGCATCATATATTTTTGAAACTTTTCGGTTTGAACGAGGAATGCCTTAAGTTTTTCGTTTTGCCTTCATTGGTGTCATTCCACGGGATCATTGGGAATGACAGCCTCAAACAACTAAATGCGGTAATTCATACCTCTAGGGATCACATGATTATTAAGAATGGTAAAAAAATCAGAATAAAGCAATTGTTATCAAAATCGGTAAATAATTTGGAAATAAAAACGGAGCACCTAACAGAAGAACAAAGGGGAGGGCTTCATGATCTCTGTGACCAGCACTCAAAACTTTTCGCAGAACCCGATGAAATACTGACATATACCACTGTAGTGGAGGCAGAAATTAGGACGACGACCGACAACCCTGTCTACTCGCGAAGTTATCCATACCCAATGTTCCTAAAATCAGAGGTCGAAAGACAAATTAATAAACTCCTGGCGGACGGCATCATAAGGCCATCACGATCACCCGATAATTCGCCTGTATGGATAGTGGATAAAAAACGAGATTCCCTGTGCAACAAGCAATACAGACTAGTTATAGATTATCGAAAGTTGAACTCTGTAACAATAGCAGACCGTTACCCTATTCCCGAAATTAACGAGGTCCTTTTCCAACTGGGGAGCAATAAACTTTTCTCGGTCATTGACCTGAAGAGCGGCTTTCATCAAATTCCTTTAAAAAATTCAGATATAGAAAAGACCTCTTTCTCCATAAATAACGGGAGGTATGAGTTCACCAGGCTACCATTTGGCTTGAAGAATCCCCCTTCAATTTTCGAGAGAACGCTGGACGACATTTTACGAAACTACATAGGACATTGCTGTTACGTTTACATAGATGACATCATAATATTCAGCAAAACGGATGCGGATCACACAGCTCATCTAAAAAGTATTTTCGGCACACTCGAAGATGCGAACATGAAGGTACAACTGGATAAGTGCAAGTTCTTTCAAAAGTAGGTCAAATTTCTGGGATTCATTGTAACGCCAGAAGGAATCAAAACAAATCCTTCAAAATAGAGGCTATTCAAAATTTCCCAGTTCCACGGAACCTCAAAGAGCTCAGATCCTTTTTGGGTCTGTCGGGTTATTACCGGCGCTTCGTTAAAGATTATGCGAAGCTAGCTAAACCCCTTACAGCCCTTTTAAGAGGGGAGGAGGGACGCGTGTCCAAAAATCAATCGGCAAAAAAACAGATTACCCTTGATGAGGACGCAATGGTGGCGTTTACAAAACTTAAAAATGTTCTTGTCTCAGAAGAAGTAATGCTGACCTACCCCAACTTGAGCACAGGCTTTGAGCTGACAACCGATGCCTCCAATTACGCAATAGGCGCAGTCCTGTCGCAGGAAGACAGACCCATCACATTCATATTCAGGACCCTTTCAAAAACAGAAGAAAATTACGCAGCCAACGAGAAGGAAATGCTTGCCATTATATGGGCATTGAAATCTCTGCGTAACTATCTTTACGGTTCGGCAAAAGTCAGAATTTTCACAGACCACCAGCCCTTAACTTATGCTCTAAGCAACAAAAATAACAACAATAAAATGAAACGCTGGAGAGCTATACTTGAGGAATATGATTACGAATTGAATTACAAACCTGGCAAAATGAACGTAGTTGCGGATGGACTATCTAGACCACCGCAACAAGAACAGATAAATTCCCTAACAGTAACCCGACATAGCGACGACAGCTCAGTTCAAACGTTGATACCCTATACAGACGCACCCATCAACGCATTCAAGAACCAACTTTTCATTTCCATAGGTGAAACCTCCTCATACCAGTTTCAAATAATTTTCCCAACCTATCATAGGCACACTGTGGTGGAGAGAGAATTCACGGAAGATAGTATTATTGCTTTATTAAAAAGATATTTGAATCCCTCGGTTACAAATTGCATAAAGACAGAAGACAGTATATTAGGAAGAATCCAAACCATTTACCAAACCCACTTCAGTAGATACAGGGTGCGCTACACGCGAAATTTTGTGGAGGATATCCTTACCGAGTCTGAACAGGAAAGGGAAATTATCTGCGAACACAACAGAGCTCATCGCAACCCAACAGAAAATAAAGCTCAACTTTTGGAGAGATGCTATTTTCCCCAGATGAACGCGAAAATAAAAAAAGATATAAAAACCCCTTTAAGAGATTTGTTGGAGATATTTGGATTTCCCGAAAACATTGTGATAGATAATGAAAAATCACTGAATTCGGCTCCCATAACCTTCATGCTGCAAAATCGATTTGAAATAGAAATATTCAGAACCCCACCATATAAAAGCACAGTGAACGGACAGATAGAGCGATTCCACTCCACCTTGTCGGAATTATTGCGATGTACCAAAGCAGAAAATGTTCACTCCGATTTCCGCGATCTCCTTGATAGATCCCTATACAAATACAATTTCTCAATTCATTCCACTACTAAACGAAAGCCTATAGAATTATGTTTTTGGACGGACAGTTGGACCGCACCCAGTCGACCTGGACAAAGACGAAAACATACAAAACTTGAAAATTAAACAAGGAAGGGATTTAGAGGTCCACAATAAGAGAAGAACAGATTTCAGGACATACAGTGCCAATGACGTTGTTTATGTAAAATTAAACAAGCGAATAGGAAATAAATTGTCACCCCGTTACAGGAAGGAAATGGTACTTGAGGACAAGGGAAATACAATTACGACTCAGTCGGGAAAGTCGGTGCATAAAAGCCATATTAAGGCCCAATAAAATTAAAAAAGAGTAAACAAACTTTTCAAAAAGCAAAGAAACAACAAGCAAGAAAGAGGGGAGAAGGAAGTTTTTCTCTTCTAAAAATTTATCAGTTAAAGGAATGAAAATAAAAATTACAAATTATAATAATAATAAAAAGTATAGTACAGGAAGGTTTAAGGAATGGTCTGATTATGCGGGTCTTATATGACCAAAGAAACATAATTACTAATAATAATAATGACAAATATTTAATATACAGAAATTTAAGTTCAATACAATTAATCTTCTTAAATTTAAGTCAAATCGAGAAAAATGCCATAGGCTCGCGATCTATTCTAGCAATAATTTAAGTCAAGTTGAGCTATATGCCATAGGCGTGCGATTTTAGATATAAGCAATAATTGAGTGTTCATGGTCATTAAAAAAATAAACCCCTTTTTCAGTCTCCCTCCACGATTATTCATCATCCCACTTAATAACTATAGATAACGGCCTCTCAAAAATCAAATATGGCACCCTCAACTTCATCCACATTATTAACACCCAAACATACAAAAACCTTTTGGAAAATATAACGGGGACCATAGGAAAAAATTTACCACCATCGAATCCTTTATATCCTACCCTGCAGCATGAGGCCCAACAAGCTATTGAGATGTTGGAACTCATTGAACCCATCCGAAATACTAAAACCCGAAGATCCCTAGATTTTCCTCGGTACCGCTTGGAAGTACATAGCGGGAAGCCCCGACCATGATGACCTCAATATTATAAATTCGAACTTGGGAAAATTGATTATAAACAATAATAAACAAATTATTATAAATAATGTGTTGAAACACCAAGTAAATAAAATTACTGAAATTACAAATAGTTTGTTAAATGCTATAAAAAAGAAAAATGTCATAAAAAACGAGGTAGCAGTAAGCCTCCAAAATAAGCTAAGATTAATCAAAGAAGAAATCGTAAATGTTAAATACGCCATACAATGGGCAAGAATTGGAATTGTAAGCCCAATAATATTAAATAAATTGGAAATTGGTTTAGCTATAGGAGAAATGAATAAAGAACATATGCCATTTGATACTGCCGAGGAGGCATTAGAACTAGCTGAAGTAAGTGTACTTAGAAATATTTTATCAATTTTTATACATTGTTAAAATACCGTTAACCACCATGGATATATATGAAAATTTAACAATTAAAGCTGTTATAAGGAATAATATTATAATTGACCTAAAATGTAATAATGTCATAAAAAATAAAGGACCGTATATTCGGCATAACAAATGATTGTAGAAAGTATAAAAAAATAAGCATATGTAAGCAAAATGAGTTAATAGATTTAAGTAATGATTCTTGTATACCTATGTTAATAAAAAGCCTCAACTCTTCGTGTCACTTCATCAACTGCCACCACATCCCAAAGGACGAGCTTGTTGCGCCCGGAATGCTTTTCCTAAACAACTACAACGGCAATATTACCACAAGCAGCGACGTGAGATACATGAATGGGACTTACATCGTAAATTTTAAAAATGAGACAATTGTAGTCAATGGGAGAACATATAGGAATTTCGAAGCACCCCCTTTAAAGATATTGCCAGCGATAGCACAACGGAATCCAATAGAAGAGAGCCTGACTAAACTTCTGTCATTAGAAGCGCTCAGTGAGCTACACATAAACAATACCATTGAAATCCAGTCACTCCAAACAGAAGGAGTAATAAACCGATTTTCTTCAGGGCTTACCCTTATATTAATTATTGTCCTGATGGTTAGTTTTGGCAAATATTGCTATAAAAGGCACAAAACAAGTAAGCCCTTAAAACAGCCATCGGAAACTACTGGACAGGCAGATCAAGAAGAAGAGGCTAAGTCAGAAGTTCCCACACCCTCAACAAGAGCGTTTCAAATTTTTCAGACGCTTGGGGACAAGCGTTTTTAAGGAGGGAGGAGTTAACATAGCAAACATTTAAGAACCAGAAATTCATTCTCTCACGCTGATAAAAAGTATCCAGATGCAAATATTGCAATTCTAAACGCGCAACCGCCAAAAGTGCTGACGGCATGTCTACACAAGATGCCTTAACGCGCAATCGCCAAAACTGCTGACTGCATGTCTGGACACCAGATATCTTGAATCAAGGCCATATTTTCTGAGCTGCGGCGCAACAACGAATATTCACCAAGCAGTGACGCGACAGCGAAGATCAGGGTATATAATTAAGCATATTTCCAAATTGTAATTCAGTTCTATTTTTGACATTAAATAAAAACATACGGCTTCCTGCCGTAGAAAAAAATATTTTTTTAAACAATTTAGTGCAGTCTAAATTAACTTACTTATTGTACTGCTTCGCTGCTGCTAAAATGATGGCTGCCGCTGATGTCGCCAATGCTACTGCTGCCGGAGTTGTTTCTGCTGCCGAAGTCGCTGCCGGTGTTGCTGCTGATGTTAATTGCTAGTGGTGGTGGTGGTGTTTAAAAATGGCGATGTTTTACAGTTGACTAGTGGCGTGGGTTTTAGATTCCGTTACTTAAAAGCGTTATGTTTTATAAAAATTTTCCTCGTTTTTGCTTTTATATTATCTCCGTTATATTTACTGTAGTTTTTAGTTGGTTTTATTAATTTAAAGATTTTGTTTTATCTCTGTCGAATTTAGTCCTTGTATTAGTTGAATTTCTATTAAAAATTTTCTTTCCTACAATTGGATATTTATTATACTCAGTTGAGCAGAGCTCACAGAGTATATTAACTTTGATTGGATAACGTTTGGTTGTACAGGTATAAAGGAATCGAAATAGATATAGACTTCCATATATCAAAATCATCAGTATCGAAAAAAAATTTGATTGAGCCCTGTCCCGTCCGTCCGTCCGTCTGTCCGTTAACACGATAACTTGAGTAAATTTTGAGATACCTTGATGAAATTTGGTATGTAGGTTCCTGGGCACTCATCTCAGATTGCTATTTAAAATGAACGATATCGGACTATAACCACGCCCACTTTTTCGATATCAAAAATTTCTAAAAACCGAAAAAATGCGATAATTCATTGCCAAAGACGATTAAAGCGATGAATCTTGGTAGGTGGGTTGACCTTATGATGCAGAATAGAAAATTAGTAAGATTTCGGACAATGGGCGTGGCACCGCCCACTTTTAAAAGAAGGTAATTTAAAAGTTTTGCAAGCTGTAATTTGGCAGTCGTTGAAGATATCATGATGAAATTTGGCAGGAACGCTACTACTATTTCTATATATGTGCTAAAGAAAAATTAGCAAAATCGAATGAAGAACACGCCCCCTTTTTAAAAAGTTTTTTTTTAAAGTAAAATTTTAACAAAAAATTTAATATCTTTACTTTATATAAGTAAATTAAGTCAACGTTCAACTCCAGTAATGATATGATGCAACAAAATACAAAAATAAAAGAAAATTTCAAAATGGGCCTGGCTCCGCCCATTTTCATTTAGTTTGTCTAGAATACCTTTAATGCCATAAGTCGAACAAAAATTTACCAATCCTTCTTAAATTTGGTAGGGGCATAGATTCAATGACGCTAACTGTTGTCTGTGAAAATGTTTATCTTGGTATAAAAAATGGTCGAAATCCGACTATAACCACGCCCACTTTTTCGATATCGAAAATTACGAAAAATGAAAAAAGGCATAACTCTATACCAAATACGAAAAAAGGGATGAAACATGGTAATTTGATTGGTTTATTGACGCAAAATATATCTTTAGAAAAACCTTGTAAAATGTGTGTGACACCTACCATATTAAGTAGCTGAAAATGAAAAAGTTCTACAGGGCGAAATCAACAGCCCTTGGAATCTTGGCAGGAATACTGTTCGTGGTATTGCATATATAAATAAATTAGCAGGACCCAACAGTTGATTTTCTGGATCACCCTGGTCCACATTTTGGTCGATATCGCGAAAACGCCTTCACATATACATCTAAGGGCCACTCGCTTTTAAAACCCTCACTAATACCTTTAATTTGATACCCATATCGTACAAACACATTCTAGAGTCACTCCTGGCCCACCTTTATGGCGATATCTCGAAAATTCGTCCACCTATGGAACTAAGGATCACTACCTCTTAAAATACTCATTAACGCCTTTCATTTGAAACCCATATCGTACAAACATATTCTAGAGTCACCCCTGGTCCACCTTTATGGCGATATCTCGAAAAGGCGTTCACCTATAGAACTAAAGCCCATTCCTTTTAAAATACTCATTAACACCTTTCATTTGATGCCCATATCGTACAAACACATTCTAGAGTCACCCCTGTTCCACCTTTATGGCGATATCTCGAAAAGGCGCCCACCTATAGAACTAAGGATCACTTCCTTTTAAAATACTATTTACCACCTTCCATTTGATACCCATATCGTACAAACACATTCTAGAGTCACCTCTGGCCCACCTTAATGGCGATATCTCGAAAAGGCGTCAACCTATTGACTTAAGGCCCACTCCCTCTTAAAATGCTCAGTAACACCTTTCGTTTGATACCCATATCGTACAAACAGATTCTAGAGTTACCCCTGGTCCACCTTTATGGAGATATCTCGAAAACGCCTTCACATATACAACTAAGGCACACTCCCTTTTAAAATACCCATTAACACTTTTCATTTGATACCTATATCGTACAAACAAATTCTAGAGTCAGCCCTGGTCCACCTTTATGGCGATATCCCTAAATGGCGTCCATCCATAGAACTATGGCCTAGTTTCTCTTAAAATACTCTTTAATATGTTCCATTTGATACACATGTCATACAACCAGATTCCAGGGTTACCCTAGGTTAATTTTCCTACACGGTGATTTTCCCTTATTTTGTCTCCATAGCTCTCAACTGAGTATGTAATGTTCGGTTACACCCGAACTTAGCCTTCCTTACTTGTTTTTGTATTACCTCTGTATTATTTAGTTGTAGTCTTTAGTACATTATGTTATTTAAAAAATTTTTATATTATTTCTGTTGAATTAGTCGTAGTTTTAGTTTCAGTTTATTATACAATATTAATTTTTCCAAAAATTTCTATCACCCACTGCCACTTTTTGAACACCACTCTACTCACCACTCGCCGAAATTGAAAAAATGACCGGGCTTCAGCCTCACGGTCGCCATGTGAGGTTCCATTGAAAAATTAAAAAATTATGATGTGCGCTTTGCACGCGCAACGCACTCCAATTAAATAATTCTTATATTAATTTCTGTTTTCGTTCTTTATTTAATGTGGGTTTTAGTTTCTCTTTTTTTGTACAATAAATGTTCTTATAATTTACTTTACACTTTATTTTGTTTCACTAATTTGTATTTAATTAAATATTTTATTTTCTCCCACGCTTACTTCGGGTTGCGTTCAATGTCAAAATTATAATGATGGCGGTGCAATATAAAAATGCCGATGGCACTATTGCCATTCGTCATTTCATTCACACATATTTCATTTTACACAACATACTTTGCATACTGTCCTACACATTGTATTACAAAAGCTGACTACTTATTAGAATATGATTGAACATGTTTCTTACTCTTTATTACAGAGTGCTCCATTCACAAAGACATATCTTGCATTGTCAGCAATGGCGTTGCCAGATGTGTCGCTATGTATTAACTTGGGGAATTGTATCACTACAGCGGCATAGAACTTACTCTGTACTAAAGCAAAAATCAACAGCTTCAATTTGATATCCACAATGTAAAAACACATCCTAGTGTTACCCTGATCCACGTTTTGGCCTATATCTCGAGACCCTAGTCACCAATAGGTATGAAAACTACCCTGTACTAAAGCACTCATCAACAGCTTCCATTTGATACATATAATGTAAAAACACTATCTAGGCGTTCACCCTCTACTAAAGCACTCATCAACAGCTTTCATTTGTTATCCATATTCCATAAACACATTCCATGGGTACCCGGGTCCTTAAAATTAAAATGTTTAAATTATGTACATAGAAAATTAGTATGTTATAAAAATTTTACATCACATTGTATAAGAAAAAATAAAATTTAAATGTCAGGCTAAACCTAAGAGTATAGCAGTATGAAAAGCGGCAAACGGACATTCAAAGCCAATGCAGTTGTACAAATCATTTTAGCGCGAGCACCAATGACGCAGAGGACTGTTTCTAGCAAAATTTTGCCGGCATAGAGGTAAATGAAAAGGCACAACATGTCTGGAAGCCCTAGCAGGAACCGCAAAATTTAGTTGACTGATTAGGTCGGCTTTGTGAATGAACATAACGCCAAGTAATGCTCTACGATTCTCTAGAGATGGCAAACTAATTAGAAGAAGCCTATTCCTATATGGTGGAAGATTAGTACTTGATTCCCAGTTGAGGCGTCGTAATGCAAAAATTAAAAACTGTCTCTGGACCGACTCAATCCGATCAACATGGGTTTGATAGATTGGAGACCAAACACATGAACAGTACTCGAGAATAGGACGTACCAGCGAGGTATAAAGGATCTTTGTGAAATAAGGGTCATCAAACTCTTTAGCCCAACGTTTGATAAAACCTAATACACCAGCTGCTTTGTTTATAGTGGTTCAAATATGTGTGGTAAAACTTAATTTCGGATCATAAATAACACCTAGATCAGTTACAACAGATATCCGCTCCAAAGGGTTGCCGTTAAGTATATAAGATGACAGGACCGGCTTCACACGGTGAAAAGTCATTTGCTTACATTTAAAGCAATTCAAAAAAAGTAAATTTGCAGTACACCAGCCTTGAAATGAGTCAAGATCGGCCTGAAGCTGATTAAAACAGAACAAGTTTGAAGGCAGATATGTATATGTAACAAAATTTTACATCATCTGCGTACATAAAAACTCTAGAATGTAAGATAACATTTGGTATGTCGTTAATGAACAGGGTAAAAAGTAATGGAGCCAAATGGCTACCCTGGGGCACGCCAGAAGTTACATCAAATGACTTTGAAATATTGTTGTTGAAGAAAACTCGCTGAGTCCTATTTTCAAGATAACTTGAAATCCAACTTAATAAAGGCGGTGGAAAGCCCAGAAGATCAAGTTTGTGAACTAAGAGCTCGTGATTAACAGAGTCAAATGCTTTACTAAAGTCGGTGTAAATTACATCTGTTTGTTTGCAATCTAAAAAACCATTCATAAAAAAAGACGTAAATTCAAGCAAGTTGGTAGTTGTTGATCTCTGATGCACAAAACCATGTTGACAAGGTGATATTTAAGAGCTACACAGGTATTGAAGCTGGTATGTAATTATCTGCTCAAAAGTTTTAGGGATAGCTGAGAGCTTAGCTATGCCTCTGTAGTTCTCAATATTAGACCTACTACCTTTCTTATGCAAAGGTATAATAAACGATTGTTTCCAAACAGATGGGAATGATGCGGATTCCAGAGACAGCTTAAATAATTTAAATATAGGCTCAGATAAGCTGACAGCACAGTATTTAAGTACACAACTAGGAACACCATTTGGACCCGGTGAAGATATCGGTTTCAATGCAAGAAGATTATTAAGAACAGTATCTTTATCAATAAATGGGTTTAAAATATTATTAGAACTTTCCAAGCAATATGGATAAACATTAGACTGGACACATTGGGATGAATCTGAATTGGAATATATCTGAGATTTCGTGATCAGAATTTGCGTTTTTGTACCCGTAAATAAAAGTAGATGGAAAACCAAAATTTTTCCTTTTGGAATTAACAAATCTGTAGAAACGTTTCGGATTATTAGTAAATCGGAATTTGCACCATGATAAGTAACCTTTAGAACACTGCTGGCTAAGACGATGAAAATTGGAGCACGCCACTAAATATTTAGAAAAATCAATAGATTTACCAAATCTTTTGAAACACTTATAGAGTCTAGATTTAATATTATCAAATCTTAATAGTTGCCTTGAGAACCAAGGTGGTTTACCCGTGGTGGTACTGGAATAACGAAGAGCGATACAGCTTTCAAAGAAAGCATCAAGAGTGCTATAAAACAAGAATGTCGCTGTTTCAACGTCTGTACACGCATAAAGACTCGACCAGTCATGGGCAGAAATCAATTTATTGAGCTCACTAAAATTCGTCTTTGAAAAACATCTCCAACGGGGTCGGGAATTTGGCTTAGAAACATCGAGCACCACAGGCTGGACAACATCCAGTACTATCTCAAGCGAAGGAT
>JARSSU010008056.1:0-21393 GCA_029619165.1 Eurosta solidaginis
GAGGAATGCCGTAGGGTGGTGGGTATTATCGCCATACTGTGATCGCTGGTCTCAGTCAACTGCTAGGCGGTTCGACAGGAGACGTCCAAACTCATAGAGTATGCAGATGACCCGTTTAAGCTCGCTGACGGAGGCTAAGTGCGCCTTCGAGATTTTACCATGCCTAAGCAGCGAAGTCGGGTATATAGCACCAATAATCTAGGAATTATATTAGATATAAAGTTTCCATTACACTTCAAATAGTGGAAGAGAGAGCCAGAAAACACGTGAACACTACATGCAAGAGGATTCTTCACGCGAAACTCTTTCATTTGGGTTTTGCGGCAATTTTCAATGCCCATACATATTACTGATGGGTCCTTGTTTGGTTTACAGCCACACAAAAAGTACATTATAACAAAAAATTAAGGACAGATTAATGAATGATTATCACAAGGGAGCCCTGAAAAATACCCCGCCAGCAGCATTGCATACCATTCTGCACATGTCCCATAGTAGGCCTATGGCAAAAAATATAGCGCTAGCAATTGCAACATAAGGCTGAAGGCCTCGGGACAAGCGTCAGTTTTAGTCCATAGTCGGTATAGCGGCGTTAGACATATGGCGAACGGTATAAATTGCACCAAATGTGCCTGAACTTTGAAAAGAGAATACTAAACTTCCGTTTACCAGAAAAAGTTTTTCTTTCACAGAATTAGCAACATAAATCGCTCTGAAACTAAGGATCAGCTTTTCACATTCGCAAAAAAAAAACTCAGAACAAGAAAAATAAAAATAATTTTCTTCTTCATAGAAATATTTTTTCCTTCTAAAGATACAATTTCCATAAGACCAACATTTCATATTTATTATGGTTGAAATCATTTTCGTTAAGCTGAAAATTTTACATATGATTGTTGTGGCGACATTTTAATGTTACCTTTTTATTTTGCTGGCTCGAGTCATAATAATATAAACGCGTGTGTTTTATTGTGCAATATATTTCGATTACGCATCGGTAGTCGCTTCGACTTTTCAGGGCGAACTAACAACGAACGTTGCTTAGGCCCTACAGCCTAATATTCTGCTACCACCCTAATGCACATTTTTGGCAATATATTAAACTCCCACCCCTGCAGAGCGCTATATAACTTCAAAAGGGGAAAAACGTCGACAAAGTTAAGCTATCGGCGGTGGTGCGGACCTTTTTCGGGTTTTTTTTTTCTATTTTGGAGACGTTTGCACGTGCCAGCAGCTAGCCCCAGTGAGTTAGTCCTAATGCCTATATTCTTCATAGTGTGTGCATATAATTTACGCTTCATTTTTAATTTAAGTTCGATTATAATATTGGAATTTTCACTTGGCAATTGTCTGGCCATCAGCTGCACCAATGTTCTTTTCTGAATTGTAATTTATCCACAATTTGCGGTCCGTCATATTATTAACATTTGCCGTTGCACGAATGTGTAATTAAACAACTTTAGAATTATTGATTTTCGAATTGGTTTTGTGAAGCAATTTCCTTTTTTGAATGAATAATAAAGCTGAGAATTTAGTATTGTTTAGTGACGTTGAATCATTTTTTGTCCCATTACTTCGCTCTAATTTCTGTTTCTTTGCTTTCTTTTTTTTTTGGCGTCTTGCACCCGCCACTTCCCCGGGTCCACCGCTTCCCGCAAAACATTGTGTCTCTTCGAGCCGTAGGAAAGTCCCATAACGTCCGTTCCAATGTTTGCCGAAATGCACTCCTTAATACCATTTGTAACAGTTGTGCACTTCTCAAAAGTACCATTTCTTGAAGGCACTTCTCATTATATTATAGGGTTCCGCCGCATGATTACGGCCACAATACCCTTCCGCCCATACAACAACAAGTAGCACTACCACTCAGTAGACGTTTTTAAACCAGCTGGTGGTTGGCATGCTCTTTACCCCTGGCCAGAAGAAGATACAAATGATAATTTGAACAAATCTTACCAATTACAGATTCTCTGATTTTCAAAAAAACTTATGGCATCGTGTGAGCCTCGAGGAGCCTGAAAATGTTCGAGTATAAAATTTTTCCTGCGTTTGCTCAAGCTTCGGCGTGCCACCTCCAAATTTGACGGTACTTAACGCTTTGTGTCCATTCGGCAATGGGTGCGTTGAATTTCGAATGGATTTTGGTACCCATTTTAGTCACGTAAACGATCTACTCAACCGCGCAATTTTGGTATCCCTCTTTCTTCTTACCTGCGCGTTAAACCGTTGGAACTAAGAATCCACTGATATCTATCATACGCTCACGGATAGGATTCACCAATCTCGACGGTGATTCTTACAATCTAAACTGTTCGTATAATAGCCTGGAACTCTGCAGGCGATACCTCGCAAATTGTGTCTGATATTGATCGCAACTTTTTGCCAGTAAACAACACATTGTAGGCGCGTGGTCTTGAATTCGTCATTCTACGTCGAATCTCTTTTTCGATTCCGTTTGTAGAAAGTGCTGCTCAAGTCACCAATAGGTGGACCCCTCGTTGATGTAACTTAGGAAATCGTTGCTTTCCAATGTGCAATCTAACATCGTGAATTGTGTACCCCAGCACCCATGGTGTTGATGCGCAACACCTCGATGTCCCAAAAATTCCGTTAAAAACGGCAAATGGAATTCCAATATTAGTTGAAAGCAATGGCCAATCCTGTTGCTTGGCTATATTGCCGTGAAGGAAAGTCTACAAGTATCCGCTGCTGGCGACACAACCGGTGGAGTCACGCCAAAATGGGCAACATACTCGATATAACATTCATCATATCCCTTTTTCAGGAGATCATTTATACCACAACTTCAGTTTTAGCAACATGTGGCGATGGTGCCAACATTTTTTAACATTTTCATTAGCTATTATTCTCTCGGTGATATTATTTATACAGAGATAACTTTCGAGCTTTGCTTATGACAATATTGGCATGTAAAACCCCACTATTATTTGACAATCACCAAATTTAGCTGGCAGCGCGTCAACGGTGAATATTATGCCTACTGTGCCGGCGATTGTGGAATATGCAAAGCTAATACACTAAATCGGTAGTGCCATAAAAACCTTAAGGAACGTCCTCTAAGTGGTTGCATTATGTTTGCCTATATTTTCTTTGTAAGATTGCTGTTATTTCCAAATATCGATATATTTTTTTCTCTCATTTAATAAAGTTCTTCGCGCCAACAATAAAACACTCATGGATCTTTATATGTGTACTTCTTGCTCTGCTAGGTACCGCTGTGTACGATGGCTGTAATCCACAATCGCATACTCCGCCTGCCACATCCATGTACATCGCTACTGAAAGATAATAATTTCTCCAAAATATTATTGTATTCATTGTATTATTGTGTGTCAATTCACTGTACGCGCGTGTTGTTAATTGCATTGGGTTGTCTTTTCTGATTGAGCTTTTGATTAGGATCCTTCAATGAGTGCATGAGGTCGTGCCTGTTTCTCTCGAGTAGATGTCACTGTGTATTACCAGCGGGTTGGCTGAGACCCATGAGTTCCGGAGTGCAGTATGGCGCCACGTAGCGCATCATGGGTGTTAGGTGTTGATTTCCTATTAAATTTATCATACTTCTCGAAATATAACTTTTGTCACCATGCGTTAGAGGCTTAATACCAACGTCTCATCACATGTTGAAACTGCCGCATCATGAGAAGCTGGCGAGACAAAATTTAGTGCACAATGCTACCAGAAATCAACGCCATATAATGATGTTATGCCCGCCTGTACAGCCAATAGCATAGCATTCAAAGTAATACCACATCAATGGTATACTTTTTTGCATAGATGTAGCGCGATGAAAATCATGATAGCCATTTATGCGTAGATCGTTATGATGTTTTTTGATTAGATGATCAAACAAAATGTTACACCCAAAAAGCAGCACGTAAATATAGCATTATAAAATACGCTTCGCAATGTTTGTCAACTGGCCATGTATAAGCAAGTAGAATGCCAACGAGAGAGATAACTGTGATATAAACAAATGTATGCTAAAACCGGTATTGTTCTAAGTGGCTAAACGACCCCATCTGTATTCGAACTCAAGCTCGACTTAGGAGCTCCTATGTATCATTTCCCATGTTATCAGCTCCTGCAGCAGCTACAACGACATTTGGCACCGTTGATGGACGATTGTCACCCATATTTCATATATTGAGCACCTTGCCTTTTCGCGTGGAAGATTTGGCCAAACTAACCATACGAAGCACAGTTAGTAACACATACGAGAACGAACCATAGTTTAAATGCGCATTTACTAATCAGTGAATCAAACGCACAGTGATTCACGATAAGTATGTAAATATGCTATCACCTCAGCCAGTGGTTTTTGCAAGCAACAGGTTTCGTTATAGATTGGAGTGCCTATTCAGATTATATTCGTATGATGACGAAAGAAATTCCGACCAAATGTGTATGAGGACTATGAAACTGGATGGCCAACTGTAGGGTCTCGAAATTCTGGGCTTTCTCAAATATTATAAAACTGCTGATGAATAACTGTGAACGGACAAATTTGCTGAAATGCAAAACAAAAAAGGGGAATATAGAAATTGAAAATTTATAAGAATTTGTAGATAATAAGAACGATGCTAGTAATACTAAGCCCCGTTTACTGATCCTTAGCATAGTACTGACTTGACTGTGCCACTAAGCCACGATTGATACTCTCCACTTGGTCGTCATAAAATCTGGCATCCTAATCAGCGTTGAAATTTCATTTTTAATAAATGTCAAATTGTCATGACAAATTGTCAAAATGAAATGTGAACCTATACAAATGGCATCTCAAAGGTAAACGTCACTTGAACTTACATAGAAATCAATTGTCGCAACAGCACTTCTAAGTCAATGTTATAGTGTGAGTAATCAGTGATAACAGGTATGTCCTTTAACAGAACTGTAAGTGCCAGTCGCAAGCCATAGTCAGTCTATGCGAATGTATCAGTATGGATGCCTCTATACCTCCATCATACGTTTTCCTTCGTAATGAAAAGATTCATTCAAAATGTGTTTGTATGCTCATGTTTCCTCATGAATGGAATGACATTTTGAATGAACGAAACAGAGGGTGCCGCTCGATGACGTGTTGCTTTGTCTTTTCTTACGCCGTGTAAACACATTGCGCGCGACCTCTCCATGGGATGACAAGTCGGGGATGAGTTGGGCGCGTGGATCCACGCCGATAAGTGTAGTACCACGCAACAACTTTATTTTGTGGTTCCGATAAATGAGAAAGGATATGGTGTTTTAGTTGGACGAATGTTGCTGCATAAAACACAATCAATATCTCAACTTTCTTGTGATCACAAGTGAACCACTCGAGACCGAGAATAATTCTCCCGGTCTATTGCATGGGTTTCATGTTAAAAAGTGGGTCAGTGCAGCATAATTAAAATGCTAAAACATATCGCACACAACACTGTCACACTCCATATAGGTGGTCGCGCTTCATGATAGAATTGTTTTGTGTGTATTGAAGGTCCGAGTAATAGTTTTGTGTGTGTCAGTGTCCTTTAGCTTGGAATCTCAGCAAGTATATAAGTAGTGTCATATATGCTATTCCATACTACAAACAAGGGTTTTTATGCGCTTTTTTCGTCTTGTCTATGTTTGTTCTGCTTTTAAAATGTGTGCGTTGTTTTAGAAAATTTAACTTTTTTTCTCTTCTTTTTTGTAATTTTTTTCTTTGTTTTTTTTTTTCTTTTTCTCTTCTTTATTTTTTTTTTTTTTTTTTTTGTGGTTTAGAGAGGAAGTTTTTTTTTGTTTTTTTATGTGCCGCGTCAGGACTCAGAACGCGAACGTCCCCTCCCCCTAATAAATAATTGCATGACTGACCATTTGCTCTCATTACGTCGCTGTCTCGAATGGCCAGCACCGCACAGCTGCCGCTATTCCAATGATGTGGAAGAGTTATCAGCTGAGACAGTCTGTGCTACAAGTTGCCACACTCGATATGTGTAGCCCATGCCGTCCAGGCTTGTGTTGAACATCAACAAATACACACCACAATTTGGGATTCTCGCTCACAACATGGCCCAATATCAACACAAATGAGTGTTCCCAGACAGCGTGATCAATAAGGCCTCTTTTCAGCTGTCGCACATGTTTGATCTCGCACTGACGTCATTTGACAGGGGAGAAGTCATTTTACAGTCGATTCATGAGGTTATATCATAGTCACATTTGCATGGGCGTGGGTTTTAGTTTTGTGACAAATTTTTGTACAGGGCAATTACAAGGAGATCCGTGAAAATACACGGGCAACACGCGTGATACCATATATATAAAGATAGTCTATATATTATTAAATATAATCAGTGGCATTCAACACTACAATCACGCTCATTACATCGCAGTATAACTTCACCATGGTGATTCATACTAAAATAAATCAAATAAACCCTTACCCGAGTACGCCAACCATCTATCTCAGCCATAAGTTAGCAGTACCCGCTCATAGTGCCACCAACCCCTGGAGTCCAACAAGTATATAACAAATTCCCGTCCAGAACGGACGGGCTTCTTTCATGTCAAGACGCAACAGGCCGGAGCAACGCGTTGACTCTTTATTCACCGTACCCCTGACGGTTTTGCCATAAGTACTCACGGCATACGCGACTATGTCCTCTCGCGTGTGTGGACAGGTGAATGTGTCGGTGCAGATAGAACGC
This sequence comes from Eurosta solidaginis, assembly GCA_029619165.1. Taxonomy (NCBI): domain Eukaryota; kingdom Metazoa; phylum Arthropoda; class Insecta; order Diptera; family Tephritidae; genus Eurosta; species Eurosta solidaginis. The sequence continues at coordinate 6,687 of JARSSU010008056.1, forward strand.
CTCCGGGCGTCCTCATACACCTGGGACTGCCCCATTGTTTAGTTCCGTTCCATCGGCTGGATAATATGCCCAGCCGCGTGACGTCTGCACCGATGCCGGGAGCCACACCAAACTACGCTGTGCATATAGAGGATGGCATACCTGCAGCCACGCCCTACCTACCACGCACGAGCACGCACGAGACAGCAAGCGCCGACGAGTGCTCTCCATTCATATCATCGGAGGACACCCCGATCCATGGCACAACAAGTAGCAGATGAGGACGGAAGAGATGGAGGAGAGCATCGCCCGCCCGCGATAGTGCCGTGCAGTCCTTTAGCCTCGTGCCCCATACGACCAGTGCGAGAACGCAGATCCTTCACGACGACCACTGCTTTAGCATGAGAAGACAGAAACACAGTCGTAATCAGACGGACACATGAACACGGGATGCGCGCGGTATGGACACGTCTTTCCGCCCATCGCACCGCAATGCCAGTGGGTCGCCGGGGCGGCGCGGAGCCGCTGTCCGTCCGCTCGAACTCGACGCTGTCTCTACTGACAGAGTTGACAACTCTGTTTTTTCTTCGCTCCTCGTTTCCGGCCACCCGAGCACCATCCAAGGAGTGGTACCACAACACCCTCTGCGCGCCAAACAACAACCAGTCCGGCTTCAGAGAGTGGTCGACTCCGGGACACCCATTTAGCGGCACGTCTACTACTAACAATCGAGCATGATCCGCCATCGACGCCAACAGCCATAGTCGAATTGAGGCATGATGCCGTATCTACACTGGTCCGCACCCTGTTAGTAATGCCTGCGCATACCACCAGCTTATCGATGCCAATTTGTATATGACGAGATCTATCACCTGGAGCGTATACCCATCGTCTTCTCAGTGTGCACCGTCAGTTTGCTTCGAGGGAAGTGGAGAAAAGTATGGGGTAGCGGGCCAGAGTAATGATGCTACGACCAATGCGCACCTGTAATAGCAAACTGTACTGCACAGGTTAAACCCACGGCAAATTCCGGGACCGTCCGTAGCGTCGCCATTCCTAGTCATGAAGTTGGCGCCGATCCGTCGTTTACCGATCGGCCGCCAGTGTTGCTCACATTTGGGCGCGCGACTGTCTACGGCCAGTATTATGTCGCGGCACACCGCGTCGACCTGTCGGCGGGCTCCTTCACTCCAAGGGCTACAATGTGTCGGCTCGTGTCGTGTCGGAGCCTCACCACTATGAAAAACTTTAACTATGAGCCGACAAGGTGCATTTTTATAATGAATACCAAGCAACTCACACGTACCTATGATGAACAGCTAACCTTTCCCTTTTTTTCACAGCTCCGCCCAGAGAGGCTGCATTAGTGGAGACGCGGGTGAGTTCATACAGGAGATCACATGTGTGGTTATATTTTAATGTATTTAGAAGTTATGTTATATTAATTTAAGTCATCACCGCCTTGGGAGCGGTTGCTGTCGCGTACTCTATCAGTTTTTTTTGCTCACATTTCGTAGTTGCTCGCCGCGCTAGGGCCGCCTGTTTAGGCCACCGTCCTAAATATCGTGCTACCACCCTATTGCACATTTTTTGACTAATATATTATTTACGGTATCGGCCCACCCCTTGCCGAGCGCTATAACTTCTAAAGGGTGGAAAAACTCTCGATCGAACTGTAGCTATCGCAGGTGTGCGGACCTTTTTCGTTTTAAATCTTTCCTTTCGATTTTGAACGTTCACGTGGAGCCAGCAGCTAGCCCAGTGAGTTATCTAATGCTATATCTTTCATAGTTGTGCATAAGATTTACGTATAATAGCGCTTTCGATTGTGCTTCATTTAATTAATTGCGCATGATAATATTGGCATTTTTCACTTGACATATTGTCGTGGCAATCAGCACCAATATTCTGATTTTGTTAAAGTGTTCGTATTTGATCCGAAACAATTTGCACGGTCGTCATCTTATTCACATTGCCGTGCACGAATGTGTAATTAATCGAACCTTTAAGACATTGAATATCGTATATTGGTTGTGCATATGCACACTTCCTTTTTTGACTAATAAATACAGCTGAATTTTATATTGTTATAACGTGAATATACATTTGTGTTGCCATTACTCGCTCTAATCTTTTCTTTGCTTTCTTTTTATTTGCGACGCACAGCGCCGACTTTCCCGGGTCCACAGCTCCCGCACATAACAAACATAAAAACATATAATGTAAAATACTGAATATTCTAGAAATTAATCGTGACATCATATAGATACATACATTTTATTTTACACTACGTACTTCTCTAACAGTAGGGTACTAACTGTTTATGTTTTTGTTAACCAAGTGTATCTCGTGTGCTTGAGCTGTGTTATCAATATCTGTTTTGTAATCTTATGACGTATGTCGGTACGTGTGTATCCCGATATATGGAACATTTCCATCTCAGTTTTCCATTGTTTTTTCTGTTTGGATATACTGAAGACGTCGCCGAGAGTTCGGAGTGTGTGCGCTCTCTAGCACAGTGTGGTCCTGAGTGTCTGTTTTGTGGTATTTGTGATGATGACAGGTTTGTTTGAAATCGATGTGTTGTGCGAGGACGTGTTTTCAATTTGATGTTCCACACGTGTCCACCTATATCTTGTTCATAAGTCATTTGTGTCATTACCGTGCTGCAAGGTATTGTTGGATATCAACGCTCGCTTTTCTCCGTTCTGGTATTTCCGTTTTCGTACGATGAACAATACTAGCTTTAATGTATTCATTGGTCTGCGTGGGCTATTGTTTATTTCATCTCACCTATATAACAGTCAGATATTTGAACAAGGCGCTCTGACAGTCATTGATAGGTACATAAATCTACGAGGATATTATAATATTTTCGTCGCTCTCTGGTCTAGATACCACATTTCACTGATAAGAGTCTTCTGTATATAAATTTGTTATAATATTATCCGGCAAATCGTTGTCTTTGAATAATACTGTTATTTCTTTCTTATCTCATTGTGGTAAGTGTCGCCCGATATTTTCAGCATTCGTTTATACATATTATCAATTGTCTTAGGATATTTCGAATGAAAATTATTAAACGTCCTGATGATGTTGGTTTCTTATATCACACTAACTTGAGTTCATTGCCTTTTCTTATTATACTGAGTCGAGACTAGGGTAACGTTCCGTCGTATCTTCGAGTTCCGTAGTGAACTAATTGTCAATCAAAGAATTTAATACGTCCGTGTACCTCGTTTCTTTGCACTATTGCGATATGTCATCAACATATGTGAGTACTCGGTTTAATTGTCAGTTTTTCCACGCTAGTATCCAGCAACTTTTCCATTACAATGTCTGCCAATGACTGGTGACGTTGGTGATCCCATGGTAATCCTCTCAGTTTGTATAAATTATGTCGTTGAATTTAAAAATATCTGTTATCCTCAATGACAGAACTTTATATTTCCATGAATAATTTTTCTTAGTGTACTTTATTGAATTTTTCTATCATGGCCCATTTATCTCGTATAACGTAAAGTGCAAGTTGTGCTTGGAACTACTAGGAAAGAGTGATACCACATCGCAATGAAATCAGTTTTTTCATCGTCATAAATATATATGCTATTATTATTTTATCTTTGAAGTCAATATTATTTTTAATATTTTAATTCGAATTCATTGTCAAGTTCTTCAAAAATATTGCAACATATTTGCAAAGGCCGTAGGATGGTGATGAGGTAGCAGAGCATATGGCGTCTGAGAGGAGTACACCTTCCTTGTGAACTTTTGGAAGCCCGTAGATCCGGGGAGATAGTGCCGTTGTAGTGATCATATTATTTCTTTCAGACTTGGAAATAATACCTATTTTAAAAAGTTTGTCTACTAGACCGTTGTTTTTGGTTTGCAATCTGGGATGTGGATCTTGTCTTTGTACTCTATATATGGTCAAATCATTTAGTATTTCATTCATTTTATTATTGTAGTCATCTATTCTCCATGCTACAGTTTTATTACTTTGTAGATGTTAGAATTCGAATATTGTCATTTTGTAAGAAATTTGCGTGTTCGTTCCACTGTGTCACGATCTATTGCACTGGATTTGTTTCTTTTCGTATGTTCTTTTATCAAAAGAGATAATTTTGTACGCGACTCCTCTTGCTGTTCTTTGCTTTTGTGGTGTTTGCATTAGCTCTTCCACCATCCGCAATATATTTAAGTAACTAAATAAATGTTCTCCATTGGCAGTGCAAACTTTGAACCCTTGGCTAGAGCGATTTTATATCCGTTGGAAAATTTTACTTATTTTGGAAATATATACATATTTTTTTAGTGAGTACATTTATGACTTTCTTCAGTGGATGCGTTTAAAAGACCTGTCAGTGGTTATTCTAAGATCCAAATAAGTATGTATGTAAATGAAAATACAATGTTATACTAATTTCACGGAGACGGCTTATTGAATAATAAAGGCAATTTTCTACATTAAGACGCTTATTGAGCTCAATCTTCCCTGCAAAATTCGAATCTATTATTATTTCATTAGTAGCTAATCGAATGCCTAATGAAGTCAAAAGCACAATGCAACTCTGTTGGCAGCGTCCGCTTCCGTGTCCGCTTCTTAGTTTTCAAAGCAAATGTCATTGTCTGCATGGCGGAACGATACAAGGTGGCCGCATCGAACAGCTGATTATAACCCTTTTTATTTGATTGATACATCAACTGCCGGCGCAGTACGGTTTTGACATTTGTCCATCGAATTTACAAGTACATGGAATTTTGTTTGTTTGTAGGTATGTCACCATGCTCCACCTGTATGTTCCGCCATGATTGTCTGTCTCATCCTTCATACTAATCGAGCAGTTACTTCTGTGTGAAAGCCAAAAATTTACGATTTCATTAGCAGGTGAAATGAGATCATTAAGTTTCTGTGTGAAAACACAGACGGCTTATTGAATAATAAAGGCAGTTTTCTACATTAAGACGCTTATTGAGCTCAATCTTCCCTACAAAATTCGAATCTATAATTATTTCATTAGTAGCTAATCGAATGCCTAATGACGTCAAAAGTACAATGCAACTCTGTTGGTAGCGTTCCGCTTTCCGTTTCCGCTTCTTAGTTTTTGGTGTGTTCAGTGCTTAAAAAATGCCATTTGTCAAAGTAATGTCATTGTCTACATGGCGGAACGATACAAGGTGGCCGCATCGAACAGCTGATTATAACCTTTTTTTATTTGATTTGATACATCAACTACCGGCGCAGTACGATTTTGACATTGTGTCATCGAATTTACAAGTACATGGAATTTTTTTATGTTTGTAGGTATGTCACCATGCTGCCACCTTGTATCCTTCCGCCATGATTGTCTGTCATATAGCATTGTCATTTTATTCGCTTGACATTTCCTCCTTCATACTAATCGAGAGTTAATGCTGTGTGAAAGCAAAAAATTTACGATTTCATTAGAAGGTGAAATGAGATCATTAAGTATCTGTGTGAAAACAGTATTATTGAATATGCAAATCAATCCAACCTTAATGTTAACAAGTAAGAAAGTCTGAATTCGGCTCAAACTGAACATTACATATCCAGCTGTGCACTTGAAACGCTGTTGTTGGTAGAATATCAGTCAAATAAAGTTTACGGCGTGTTAAACTTCTAAATTTTCTCCATCTAAATGTGGGAGGTGCCACAGCCATATTCCAAATTTTTTGGAAGTTATGTTTTTGCGTCAGTAAACAAATCAGTCTACCAAATTTCATAAGCTTAGCGGTATTCGTTTTGAACTTTCGTTTTCCATTTTTCTAAAATTTCGATATCGAAAAAGTGGGCGTGGTTATCGCCCGATTTTGATCATTTTCAATACCAATCTATTCTGGGTCCAGATTAGCCAGTGTACCGAATTTATTTATTTTTTTTATTTATTAAGCCAATTATAATACAAAATCTTACAGGCTAAGTAGAAATATTTGGTAACAGTAGGCAAATTACTAGTACAAATAATGGCTTACTTATAAAAAGGGTTTATTGTACTTAAAAGCGCTCTTTTGGGCAAGAAAAATCTATTTGCAAATAATTTAAAATTCTATATAAACTCAATCAAGGTAAGTAATTGGAGCATTGATTGCATAAAGAGCTTTGAAAAACGAACATTGAAGAATTCAGAGTTCCTAAGCGCTCTGGCAGGAATGTTTTATGAAAATCCTTTAAAGGAGCATTGGGCAGTCAGTCGCACCGCGAAAAACGTAAAAAAAAACGACAACGACAAAATTATTCTCGGGTTTTTAAATTAAACAATATGCATCTAGCTTCATAAGTCGGAATGGGTTCAGAGAAGGGTAAGCTGCGCAACACAAAATATAAGAATACTTCTGGATTCGCTCGATTATTGCAATATGGCACCGATAATATGGGCGACCAAATGAACAGGCATACTCAAGTTTAAAGCGCACAAACGCTGTATACAAAAGCTTTAGGTCTGCTAAACTCCGAGCTATGACGCCTAAGAAATGCAAGCATGGCATACGATTTCGAGATGCAAAGGTTAATATGTTTTGCGAAAGTAAATTTGGAGTCAAAAGTTACTCCCAGATCTCTTATTTCACTAATCCTTTTAAGGGGTGAGTTAGGTAAATGGTATAAGTGTATCAATGACATTAACGTGTTTTTAAAAAGTTATATATAAATGTAAGGCGCGATAACCTCCGAAGAGATCTAAGGCCGAGCTTCTCTTCCAATTTGCGTCGTGCTCCTCTTGATTTTTCCCTACAAATTGGCCGGACGGGACCTACATGTTTTATGCCGACTCCGAACGGCATCTGCAAGGCAGATGAGTTTTTCCACTGAGAGCTTTTCATGGCAGAAATACAATCGGAGCGCTTGCCAGACACTGCCGAGGGGCGACCCCGCTTAGAAAAATTTTCTTCTAATTGAAAAATCTTATTTCTAAAATTTTGATGTTGCTTTGCCCGGGAGTTGAACACAGGGCATACGGCGTGATAGGCGGAGCACGCTACCATCACACCACGGTGGCCGGTTATATGAAAACATTTTTTAAGTTAAGAGTTAACGCGATTGCTATTACACCATGTACTTAATTATCCAAATCTAATTGCATCAATTCAGAGTCATGCCGAATGTGAATGAATGAATAGATTTTTAAATCATCCGCATATAGTAGAAACTTAACATGCAGAGAAGCAAGATCAAATGTCATTAATGAACAATATGAAGAATAGTGGTCCTGAGATGCTTCCTTGTGGGACACCAGAACGGACAACGAAAGGTGAAGACCTCACATTGTCCACAACAACCCTACAACTGCGGTTTTGTAGGTATGATTCAATCCATTTTAGAACACTGAGTGTAGATCCATACAGGCCAGCTTCTTAACCAGAACCTCATGAGAAACCCGATCAAAAGCTTTAGAAAAGTTCGTATATACTGTCTCAACCTGACACCCAGACTGAAAAGCTGCGATGCAGTCATCAGAAAAAATAGCTAAGCTAGTCAAAGTTGAGCATCCGGGAAGAAAGCCATGTTGCTCTGGACACACAATATTCTTAACGAAAAAAAGGTAATTTTTTCTTGGATTATCCATTCAAAAAGCTTGAATTGGCGAAAAGTTTTGAAATGGGTCTGTAGTTGCTAATATCATTTTATTGCCACTTTTAGAAATAGGCGTAAAAAAAGCCAGTTTGCACGCGTCAATGAAAGTACCCGAGGAAAGGGAACTATTAAATATTAATAAAAGGGGATAAACAAGAGCTTCGTACTGCTTAAATAAAATTGCTGACAGACCATCAACATCGTATTTGATGACTGTTTAAGTCGAGAGATGCCACAAACGACATCATCAAAAGACAGTGCAAGATTTCCAAAATGTATTGATGGTTGTATGTTGAAACTAATGTCATCACTATTATCAGGGTCGGACGCGAAGTTAGCCATGAAAAACTCAGCGAACAGATTTACCGCATCAGCTAGACTATCAACAGCTTTATCGCCAAGGAAGAGAGAGGAGGGAATATTCGACACAGATTTTCTCGAGTTAACAAAATTCCAACTTTATACTTCTTTTTGGAAGCCAAAAGAATCGACCGTTTACAGATGTCCAAAACAGTGGTTTTAAATATCTCGAAAGAACTGTGTGTCTAAGTTGCGAAACACGCTATCCCCAATTAATTTCCAGAAATATATTGTTCAGGTCAAAAAAGTTGCATCGCTTAAAATTAAAAGAAAAATTTGAGTTATCACTACTGACTTTGGCAAATCTATAAAATTCAAAAGTTATGACTAACGGAACATTATGCATGTCAGACTTTGTAATAGGTGAGTCGCATTTAAGCAATGTGAAATTTAAATTATTACTTAACAAGTAAAGGTGTCTAAGTTCGGGTGTAACCGAAAATTATATACTTAGAGTGAGCTTCAATTGTACATTTCATTTCAGATAAATTACTTTTCTACATAACGCGTGGCACGGCCCGTTTCAAAAAATGTCTCCTCATTTCCTCTTACAATAAAACTTGATAAGTGAAATATCATTGATTCAAAAATATTTTTCCTAAATTATAGCTTATTATTCTAGTCGACGACCCTTTTAAATTTGTTTTATATAAAAGTGGGCGTGTTCTTTAACCGATCCCGTCCATTCTTACTAGAAATATTTTCTGCTATAAGGAAAATATGTGTACACAATTTCATTACGATCCGTTAATTTTTCTTCGAGTTATGGCTACTGAAGCATAGAAAATTGTTTAGTCATAAAAGGGGCGGTGCGACGCCAATTTTTTTAAATTTGAAGTTTTTCCTATTTACTGTTATAAATACACTTGGGAAATGAAATACCATTGATATAGCTTATTTTATTCGTCCACGACCCTTTTAAAAATCTTTTATATAAAAGTGGGCGTTGTCCTTAACCGATTTCGTTAATTTTGCTTCAAAACATTCATTATAGTAAAGCCAACCTCTCTACCGAGTTTTGTTACGATAGGTTTAACGATTTTTGATTATGATTAATAATATTTGTAAAATTGATTTTATCACAAATTTTTATCAAGAGTCAATATCAGTCCACACGTCAAATTTCAACATTCTAGGTGTATTATTTACTAAATAATCAGGTTTTTTGTGTTTTCCAAAATGTTATATATATAAAAAGTGGGCGTGGTTATCATCTGGTTTCGCTCATTTTCAATACCAATCTATTCTGGGTCCAGATAAGCTCGTGTACCAAATTTGGTGAAGATATCTCAATATTTACTCAAGTTATCATGTTAACGGACAGACGGACGGACGGACGGACGGACATGGCTCAATCAAATTTTTTTCGATACTGATGATTTTAATATATGAAAGTCTATATCTAACCGTTACCCAATCAAAGTTAATATACTCTGTGTGCAAAGCACTCTGAGTATAAAAATACTAAATCTAAGGTGCGGCCAAGTAGATTTGGGTAACAATTAATTTGCCTTGAATCAATGCTTAAAAAGCTATCAATCACATATATTTCATTCAGGCTAGTAACATCACCCGCTATTAATGAAGAACTGGAAGTATCTTGAGACCAATTTATGTTAGGAAGGATGAAATCCCCTAGCACGCAGAGATAATCGCCACCAATTTTATTCAGAGCCAAGGAAACAATGTTGTCAACATGCGCTGTGTATAGGTTATGGCTACTGTTGGGCGGAATATACGATGCACACAGAAATATTGAGTCTGGGGTGCCTCGGATGTGAACACAGACTTGATCAAGCAGCTCATTGTTATTATTAAGTGCAACCTCAGAAGTGTGATGTTTCTAATGCACTGCGATGAGAACTCCACCACCTCTAGCACATCCTGTGATGTTAGCATTTCTGTCCTTGCGAAAGACGTTATATAACATGGGGTCGAAGTACTCCGCGCTATGAAGTTATCATTCAACACGTCTCGACGATAACGAAGACATCATAATCCTGGTGGAAACTGAATAACCGCAAAAGCTGAGATTTAGTTCTAATTCCAGCCATGTTTTGCATATAAATTTTTAATCGGTTTTTTGTTCCGTCTGACCCAACCGATTGCCATTGGACATCGGTTGGACCTTGTCGTTTTTTGAGTGAAAATTAAATGGACGCACAGCTATAATTGAAGGCCATAACTCTGGCACCAATAGCTTTGGAAGTGAGTTGGCCTCAACACCCAGCTTAAAATTAATATACCGCAGAGATTGGGGATCCACGCCAACCTTCACCAACGGAGCACAAACGATGGAGTTTTCTTCCATACCGGTATGTTGAGAAATATGCGATTTAAATTTTTCGGTTGTAACCGAGGCAGAGAAGGGCGAGAGATGCAACCCCTTCCTTTTCACAACAGCACTTAAATCCCCATTAATGGCCGACTCAACAACTAAAGGTTGCGCTAGTAAACGCATATTATTTTCTTTACCATTATTGGGGGTGGGTTATTTACCATAGCAGCATTATTGTTGCTTTGAGCACTATCCGGCATTGAACTTGTACCTGATTCAGCATTAGCAATGATAGAACCACTTTCTTTGTTGTTTTGAGGTTTATTTTTATACTCAGTTGAGCAGAGCTCACAGAGTATATTAACTTTGATTGGATAACGGTTGGTTGTACAGGTATAAAGGAATCGAGATAGATATAGACTTCCATATATCAAAATCATTAGGATCGAAAAAAAAGTTGATTGAGCAATGTCCGTCCGTCCGTCTGTCCGTTAACACGATAACTTGAGTAAATTTTGAGGTATCTTGATGAAATTTGGTATGTATGTTCCTGAGTCACTCATCTCAGATCGCTATTTAAAATGAACGATATCGGACTATAACAACGCCCACTTTTTCGATATCGAAAATTTCGAAAAACCGAAAAAGTGCGATAATTCATAAAAAAGACGGATAAAGAGATGAAACTTGGTAGGTGAGTTAAACTCATGACGCAGAATAGAAAATTAGTAAAATTTTGGACAATGGGCGTGGCACCGCCCACTTTTAAAAGAAGGTAATTTAGAAGTTTGCAAGCTGTAATTTGGCAGTCGTTGAAGATATCATGATGAACTTTGGCAGAACGTTACTGCTATTACTATATATGCGCTCAATAAAAATTAGCAAAATCGGAGAAGGACCACGCCTACTTTTAAAAAAATTTTTTTTTAAAGTAAAATTTTAACAAAAAATTTAGTATCTTTACAGTATATAAGTAAATTATGTCAACATTCAACTCCAGTAATGATATGGTACAACAAAATGCAAAAGTAAAAGAAAATTTCAAAATGGGCGTGGCTCCGACCTTTTTCATTTGATTTGTCTAGGATACTTTTAATGCCATAAGTCGAACAAAAATTTACCAATCCTTGTGAAATTTTGTAGGGGGGCTTAGATTCTGGGACAATAACTTATTTCTGTGTAAAAGGGCGAAATCGGTTTGAAGCCACGCCCAGTTTTTATACACAGTCGACCGTCTGTCCTTCCGCTCGGCCGTTAACACGATAACTTGAGCAAAAATCGATATATCTTTACTAAACTCAGTTCACGTACTTATCTGAACTCACTTTGTATTGTTATATAAAAGGGCCGAAATCCGACTATGACCACGCCCACTTTTTCGATATCGAAAATTACGAAAAACGAAAAAAATGCCATATTTCTATACCAAATACGAAAAAAGGGATGAAACATGGTATTTGGATTGGTTTATTGACGCAAAATATAACTTTAGAAAAAAACTTTGTAAAATGGGTGTGACACCTACCATATTAAGTAGAATGAAATGAAAAAGTTCTGCAGGGCGAAATAAAAAAACCCTTGAAATCTTGGCAGGAATACTGTTCGAGGTATTTTATATGTAAGGCGCGATAACCTCCGAAGAGGTCTAAGGCCGAGCTTCTCTTCCAATTTGCGTCGTGCTCCTCTTGATTTTCCCTACAAATTGGCCGGACGGGACCTACATGTTTTATGCCGACTCCGAACGGCATCTGCAAAGCAGATGAGTTTTCACTGAGAGCTTTTCATGGCAGAAATACACCCGGAGTGCTTGCCAACACTGCCGAGGGGCGACCCCGCTTAGAAAAATTTTCTTCTAATTGAAAAATCTTATTTCTAAAATTTTGATGTTGCTTTGCCCGGGAGTTGAACCCAGGGCGTACGGTGTGATAGGCGGAGCACGCTACCATCACACCACGGTGGCCGCACAGAGGTATTATATACATAAAAAAATGCGGTATCCAACAGATGATGTTCTGGGTCACCCTGGTCCACATTTTGTTCGATATCTGAAAACGCCTTCACATATACAACTACCAACACACCCTTTTAAAAGCCTCATTAATACCTTTAATTTGATACCCATATCGTACAAACACATTCCAAAGTCACCTCTGGTCCACCTTTATGGCGATATATCGAAAAGGCGTCCACCTATAGAACTAAGGCCCACTCCCTTTTAAAATACTCACTAACACCTTTCATTTGATACCCATATCGTACAAACATATTCTAGAGTCACCCCTGGTCCACCTTTATGGCGATATCTCGAAAAGTCGACCACATATAGAACTAAGGCCCACTCCCTTTTAAAAAGACTCATTAACACCCTTTCATTTGATACCCGTTTCGTACAAACACAGCCTAGAGTAACCCCTGGTCCACCTTTATGGCGATATCTCGAAAAGGCGACCACCTATACAACTATCACCGCCCTTTTAAAACCTAATTAATACCTTAATTTGATACCCATATCGTACAAACACATTCTAGAGTCACCCCTGGTCCACCTTAATGGCGATATCTCGAAAAGGCGTCCACTTATAGAATTAAGCCCCACGCCCTTTTGAAATACTCATTAACAATTTTCGTTTGATACCCATATTGTACAAACGCATTCTAGAGTCACCCTGGTCCCCTTTATGGCGATATCTCGAAAAGACGTCCACTTATAGAACTAAGGTCCACTCCCTTTTAAATTCTCATTAACCCCTTTCATTTGATACCCGTATCGTACAAACAAATTCTAGGGTCACCCTGGTTCACCCTTTATGGCGATATCTCGAAACGGCGTCCACCTATGGAACTAAGATCACTCCCTTTAAAATACCCATTAACACCTTCATTTGATACCCGTATCGTACAAACACATTCTAGATTCACCCATGGTTCACCTTTATGGCGATATCTCGAAAGGCGTCCACCTATAGAACTAAGGCCCACTCCCTTATTACACCTTTCGTTTGATACCCATATTGCAAAAACGCATTCTAGAGTCACCCCTGGTCCACCTTTATGCCGATATATCGAAAAGGCGACCACCTATACAACTACCACCACTCCCTTTTAAAACCCTCATTAATACCATTAATTTGATACCGTATCGTACAAACACATTCTAGAGGTACCCCTGGTCCACCTTTATGGCGATATCTCGAAAAGGCGCTAACCTATAGAGCTAACCCCACGCCCTTTTAAAATACTCATTAACACCTTTCGTTTGATACAAATATTGTACTAACACATTCTAGAGTCACCCCTGGGGTCCACCTTTATGGCGATATCTCGAAAAGGCGTCCACCTATAGAACTAAGGCCCCTCCCTTTAAAATACTCACTAACACCTTTCGTTTGATACCCATATTGTACAAACACATTCTAGAGTCACCCCTGGTCCACCTTTATGGCGATATCTCGAAAAGGCGTCCACCTATAGAATTAAGCCCACGCCCTTTTGAAAATACTCATTAACAATTTTCGTTTGATACCCATATTCTACAAACGCATTCTAGAGTCACCCTGGTCCACCTTTATGGCGATATCTCGAAAAGCCGTCCACTTATAGAACTAAGGTCCACTCCCTTTTAAAATTCTCATTACCCCTTTCATTTGATACCCGTATCGTACAAACAAATTCTACGGGTCACCCCTGGTTCACTTTATGGCGATATCTCGAAACGGCGTCACCTATGGAACTAAGCTCACTCCCTTTTAAAATACCCATTAACACCTTTCATTGATACCCATATTGTACACAAATTCTTGAGTCACCTCTGGCCCACCTTATGCAGATATCTCGAAAGGCGACCACCTTTACAATACCCTCATTAATACCTTTAATTTGATACCCATATCGTACAAACACATTCTAGATTCACCCATGGTTCCCTTTATGGCGATATCTCGAAAAAGGCGTCCACCCTATGAACTAAGCCCACGCCCTTTAAATACTCATTAACACCTTTCGTTTGATACCCATATTTGTAACAAACGCATTCTAGAGTCACCCCTGGTCCACTTTGTACAGATATCTCGAAAAGGCGACCACCCTATACAACTACCACCACTCCCTTTAAACCCTCATTAATACCTTTAATTTGATACCCATATCGTACAAACAAATTCTAGAGTCAACCCTGATCCACCTTTATGGCGATATCCCTAAATGGCGTCCACCTATAGAACTATGGCCCACTCCCTCATAAAATACTCTTTAATACTTTCATTTGATACACATGTCATACAACACATCCAGGATTACCCTCGGTTTCATTTTCCTACATGGTTATTTTCCCTCAACTGAGTATGTAATGTTCGTTACACCCGAACTTAACCTTCCTTACTTGTTTATTTTATATTTATCTTAAAAAATCGTTTAGGTATGTAGATCTGTTCATTATATATTTCTATCTTATACATCCGATTATTCGGAGATACGAGCGGCATAAGATTATTGTTCAGCCC
>JARSSU010008057.1:0-18965 GCA_029619165.1 Eurosta solidaginis
AAAAAAAAACATTTTTACAAAAAAAAAAAAACTAACCAATAAAACACAGTTTTTTTTTTTTGTGTTTTTTTGGTTTTTGAGCCTTTCGTCCACTAGCCTTATCGGCGGGTGTCGTACGTGCTGTTTAACAAATTCATCAAACACTAAAAACAAAAAAAATGCTAAGTAACAAAAGTTTTGAAATAGTTTATTCATATTTCCTTCTTCGTAATATCGCGACAAATCAGTGCGAGTTTTAAATAACACGTATATACAACTATAAAACATTTTAATCATATGTAAATTGGATAATAACTTTACATAATTCTTATTTTACTTTTAACTACTTTGTTTCGATTATCGGGCGTTGGTGGGTTGGTTGTTGGCCTTTGTTTGGAGTACCTTTTATCAAATTTCTTACTTCACTGGTACATCACACTTTTGGGAGCTGGTGGGGGGTGTTTGCTGTTTTGGTAGGATTCATCACTTTGCTGTTGTGGTTGGGGGGGTGAATGATATTGACTTTTATTAACTATTGGGTGGTGGTAGGGGGGTCACTTGGAAACTTGGTGGACTTTGTCGGTGGGTTTGGTTGTACTTTGGTTTGGGGGGTTGTTTTTCGTTTTGTGTGATGTCTGATCGTAGGTGTGTTATCTGTGATTTGGTGGTGGGTGGCTGTGCGTTTGTTGGTCACTCTTCATTTTTATACTTTTGACTAAACGCATTTGTATGCGGGTCGTTGGTTTTTGTTTTGGATGCTGGATCGTGGTGATGTGGGTTCTTGGTGTTTGGGTGTGTTTGGGTGGATGCTATTGGAGGCGGGACTTGTGGGTCGGCTGAGGTGTGGTTTGGGGATACTTTGGGTTCGGTGGTGGTTGGGCGATTTATTTATATAATATGTACTGACTTCTGTGTACTCTAACTACTTTTTTTTTCCTTATCTCAAAAACTCACCCACTTATACAATGGGTACTATACATCTTCCACTCTATTACTTTTTTCTTTGCTTTTATTTAACTTAAACCATCTCAATAAACAAATAACATTATATAAAAAACCCTCACCTCAATTAGACAAACATCGTAAAATAGTAGTTACAGACAAACAGTGTTTAAAAACAAAAACCAAAAAACCTACTTAGAAACCTTTAGGTTTCGTATAATTTTTTTTGGTTTATAATAGAAACCCACGACAATCAAAAAACGGAAACACGGGGGGACACTCTTGATAAAATAATAATTACTCTTCAAAAAAACCATCACTGGTTAAATACAGACGAATCGTGTGTGGTGTTCGTAACCTCGTGTGGTTTCTTCTTTCCTATCCTTTCCAAGTGCTAAAAATGGGTAACTTCATAATCCTCTAAAAATCCTATTAAAATACTTTAAAAAAATACAAAAGGTACTTACAAATCTCCACAAAAAAATACAATCTAATCTCGTTAAAGAAAATCTAATTAATTCCTTAATCTATCAAAAATCACTCCTTCCTTCCCAAATCGTGACAATCATCTCCTCCATTCCACTCATTATCCTTACTTCAAATTACCTAAATCTATCTCAATCCTAAAATCCCAAATCCCCCACCATAAAATACCCCTTCATATTTTAAAATAAAAATACTCACCTCCAATAAACTAATAACAAATAATCCCCCATTAAATCCCTATCCCTAAATCCACACTACTCCTAATCCTGAATTCAAAATATCTAATAAATCCTAATCGAATCTATAATCTCCACAAATTCCTACTTCTACTTATAAAAATATAATCAATTCTCTCTAAATCCTCCTATCGTCAACAATCACTCTTATCTTTAATCCTCACTAATCTTCTATAAGTACTTAAAATCACGATAAAAGTCCACTACCAAATCTCACCTCCTATAAACTACTAACTAACATCACATTCCTTACTTTAATCCACTCCCCTCTAAACTTTTTGATAATCTCAATTCCTCAAATCCCTCATAACAACATCACTACATTATTAATCACCCCTAAATCACCTCTCTCTCCAATTTAAGAAAAACTCCCCCAATCTCCCAAATATCCATAATCTAAATCCACCACTTCTTCCATACCTAATCCTTCCTTCAATCAGGTCTTAGAAGGCATGCCAATACTATTTCTAGAAAGTCCACAAAGTACTTATCAATATCTATACAATGCTAAATCTCTGTCCTTAAATCCTCCTTAATCAGAAATCCTATCACCCACAATCTACCCACTAATAACTAATAATCAAACTTAAAATCCTAAATCCATCATCCCACAATCTACGCTCAATCAATCCCAACTCGAAAATCATAAAAAAAATACCCAAATCTCCACTCATAATTCCGCTTAATTACTAAATAATCCACTCGTAAATCACTACCTCTCTCAAAATAAATCAATAGCCAGCACTTAACCCCCATAATCAAGTCAAGGCACACTCTATCCAAATCTCCGAATCTCGACTCTCCCAATTTCCAATCACCACTAAATTAATCCCACTTAAATAACTACACACTGAGATAGTATTAAACTTAAGATGAGCTCGAACAGTTTATTGTCTTAATCCCAAATCCTTTCGATCCAAAAGTAAAGTCTTCATACTTAAAAATCCCTACGATGCTTAATTCACCATCACTCCCTCCTCCCACTCACAATTCTATCTCCGATATCCCGCAATCCTCCCCGTAATCAATACTCCACTCCTCTACATCCATACAAATACCCCATATCCTCAATCTCTCAAACTCTCTCCCCCTAACCAATCCCTAAATCTAAATATCCCCTTCTGTCTTTACATCTAAAAAAGATCGAAAATGTAATACTTTTAATCAATCTCATCCCCACTTCCCTATCTCTATCCTAATCATCTAAAAATCTCACACTCCACTCCTAATCCCCCCAGAAAATCTATCCCAAAGCTTTAATCATCATAAATCTCAAAATAACACTCTCTCTAATCTTCACTTCCTGCCCCTAATCCGCCTATCCGTCACACTCTCCAAGCTCCCTATCCCCCCTTACGCTATCCTCAAAATTCCTCTATATCCCTCTCTCCTAATCCCCAATTGCTACTATCCCAAATTTCCTTCCTCTCACCTAAAACAGTTCATCCAGCACCTTACAACTGCCTCGCAGTGTACTTAATCTCCTTATCATCCTCCCAATCCTCCCCAAATCCAAACTCCTACTCTCTACCTCTTAATCTAAAATCAAATACTCTCCACCCTTCGAATACATCATCACTTTAACTCCCATCCATCTAACGAAAGTCTCTAAATCTCCTGTCCTCCATAATCCCCTTCACTTTCTCGACTCCCCTGCATCTTCCAGTCATCCTCCCACTCTCCCACCCAGTCTTATCTCCCCTCAGACAAAATCTCTATTCCATAATCATCCCTATATAATCTCTCCATCCAAAATCCCTCCTCTAACCCCCCTGTACTTAATTAACAAAATCAAATAAATCCTCTAATCAATCCTAATCTAAATCTACAATAAACTCCATATCCCCCCAAATCCAATATCCCATTTAATCCTCAATCCCCTAATCCTCATCCCCCCTCTCCCTTTCCCAATCTCAAATCCATATACCAAACTCTTCCCTCAAAAATCCCTCCTATACAATACCCGCCTTAATCCTAAAATCTTAATCCATCTATCAATCTCCCCCCTCACAATACAATCCCTAAACATTAAATAATTCTCTAATCTCTACACTCTCCAATATCTCAAATCTTAACAAACCGAATCTTAAAATCTAATACTTATAATCACTTAATATACCCCCAATAATCTCCTCCTAATTAATCCATCTTCTCTATCCTCCCTAAAAAAAATCTACTCTCTCTCCCTCCTCATCACCTCAATCTCTCCCTACCTAAAAAAATCTATCCAATCCACATCATTCCTCAATCATTTAATCTCTAACTCCCACTCCATCCCCCATATCTAATCCTTATGCTCAATCTCCTCTCCCCTCCTCAATCTCCTTTAATCTCACTCTACTTTGTACTCTTTCCCCCTGATCCTGTACACCTTTCTAATCATATCCCCTCCTCTGGCCTTAACTACACATCACTCCGCCACCTCCACTTTTCGACACTCCTCCACTTCGAAATCGACCCGATATCCACTCGTCGTTAAATATGTCCATGGCTCGAAGTTATATATCAAATTCATAAGAAAGATCCTAAAAAAGTTTTATATCCGAAGAAATACAACATATAAAAATATTTCGTCTGCAAAAAAACTAAAGAAAGACCACCTAAGGAATACAGCCATTGGATGATGAAATCCTTATAATCACTAAGAAGACGTTGTTCTCTTTTTAATTTATTTAAACACCAACCTACTAAAACCACCGAACAACCTGCTGGCAATTGCCTACAATAATGAAGAAGTGGCCATTCCCTCCAACACAAAACCAAAATACTAAAATAAAACAACCCAAAACAAAAAAACAAACACCCATTTCTTAAAAAAAAATTTTAGAGTTCTGTTGAAGGAGAAAATAATTACTTTTTTATACGATGAAACGTACTCCACACACAAAACACCGACGAAAAAATTTAATTAAAACGACGGGGGGCATGCCGATGGGGCAATCTCCGTTGTCACCCGAACTATAGCTGATAGCTGCTGGACATAGTTTAGTAGTTTTAGAGAGATAAAATTATAGGAAACACAGAAGAGCCTCAAGCCCTCAGAGTGTGAGGATCCAAAAGGTACATTCAAAATACTAACCAAATACGGTAGATGATATGTTCCTACTTACTTACTTCTTAATATTGGGGTTGGCGCTTAAGAAAACCGTCTAAACGTCTTAAAAACGGTTATGGCCGTCCAAACAAGGAGGGAAGGGCGGGCGCCATGGTCGCGTCCTTCATTTCCTTTGCCTTGTTGCAGGTGTTGCTCCTTCGCCTCCGCCAACGCGCAGCCAATTTGGTCACAAAACCAAGGGATTTAAAAAAAAAAAAAAAAAAAATTTACAAAAATTTTAAATAAAAAATAAACAAAAAAAAAAAAAAAAAAAAAAAAAAAAAAAAAAAAAAATAGAAAAAAATTAATATAAAAATAAATAAAAATAAAAAAAAATAAAAAAAAAAAAAAAAAAAAAAAAAAAAAAAAAAAAAAAAAAAAAAAAAAAACTAAAAAATAAAAAAAAAAAAAAATAAAAACATAAAAAAATAAAAAAAAATTTAAAAAATCGTTTTCCGACCCCTGGTTGTTCCTCTTCTTGGTACTTATTACCCCCTCCCTCCCTTTCCCTCTCCTTCCTGTCCCTTCTCCCAAAAAAAAAAAAAAAAAAAAAAAAAAAATAAAAAAAAAAAAAAAAATATAAAAAAAAAAAAAAATAAAAAAAAAAAAAAAATTTAAAAAAAAAAAAAATAAAAATCGTTTTTCCACCTCTTCGCTTCCCCCCCCCATCCCCCCTTCCCCACCTGTCCTATCCAACGGATGGGGGCCGCGCCCCGCCCTCTACCCTCGCCCACTCAGGTCTCTTCTCTCTTCCCACCCCAAAACCCTCTGCTTTCTTTTCCATAATAGCGGTTTCCGATAGAAACACTTTCCTCCTTTTTCTTCTTCTTGTTTCTTTTCTCTTTAACTTTTTCCTTCTACATTTTTTTCTTACGTTTTTTTCCTTTTTCTTTTCCTTCTATTCTTCTCTTTCCTTCTACTTACTTTCTTTCTTTCTTAACTTTCTTTCCCTCTTGGTTTTACACTTTCTTTAATTTCTTCGTTTTTTTCACTTTTTTTCTTTTTTCCTCTTCTTTCCTTTTCTTCTCTTTTCCCTTCTTCTTTCCCTTTCCTTTTCTTCACTTATCTTCTTTGAACACTTTCCCTTCACTTTTTTCTTTGGCCGGAGCAATCATCAACCTCATCTTTCATTCGCATAAACATACATGGCCCTTATAATCTAAGATAGCCTACCTAACCTATGTCGTTCTTATAAGTCTCTCTTGTAAAATACGCTGGTATTCGTGCGCGCAGAAGTCCTTACTGCGTTTTAAATTGTCGATTTCAGATATGTGTTGATGTCTGCGTATAGCTTAGTACCGAGATCAGGTAATTCTTCTCGGTACTGGTCTCCGGCGCGTGCGAGACCCGTCCGGTGTGGAGGATTACCACATCCTTCATACAGTGCTTTTCAAGACTTTGTATACAGCGTGATAGTAAGACACCTCCCGATGTACCACACAATATGGTGTCGTAATTTAGACGATTAGTGTGTCTGTCGAAAGAAATTAGAAATGATAATTAAGATGCAAAGGGGTCAAGTACGAGCTGTCACTATTTGATATGATAGAGTGCAATTCCTATCGAAACATTATGAAGGTGTGTAAAATAGGTATATCTGTGAGAGTGGGGTAAGGGTAGAGTGGGCGAGCTTGCGTAGGGCCGGAGGAAGAAGAGGAGAGGTGCGGCCGCGAGGAACGAGAATAGACAGAGAGCACAACGATAGGGACAACACAAGCGGGTATTCGAAAAGCCCCGCTGGGATGTCCGCGTTACGTGCAGGTAGACGATGGGGGAGACTAGATCGGGTAAGTAATAATACAAGTCCTTGGCATGGGCGATGGCTCAAAAGAAGAAACAGAGCAGTTGTGAGTTAGTGGCGATAAGGGGGGGAGGGAGAAGTTGGTCAGCAGGACTAGGGGTCCTGTGTATCTTGTGATAAAAGGCAAAAGAGTTATGAATGATAACGAGGTGGAAAATAAAAAACTACTAAAAATAATGGGTACCCTATAATGTAATCGACGCACTACAACAACAGCAAGAAACAAAACTAAACTTAAAATTGATAATGCAAAAGTAAACGAAAACAATAAGAATTTTGCATCGGACTTTTACATAAATGAAAAATATTAAAATTTTTCTATTTAAATATTATTTATTTAACAATGAATTCACAGACTGAAAACTGAAAAAACTGAAAACTCAAAATATTTTTTTATACATTTTTCTATTACAATTTTTCAACAAATGCTATCTTTGGTTATTCCAAAAACTATTTAAGTATTTTACAAAGTATATATTTGAAATAATTAATTTATATTTATTAAACTAAACTTTGCTTAACTTATATACCAAAGCTAACGGACAACAACACTTTGAGGAAGATAATAAAAACATACCAATATTGGATATGCACACAAACCACATCACACAATCCAAAACATTTATACAAGAACAAAAGACAAATTTCACAAGGAACAACTACACAATGTAGTATATGAAATAAAGTGCAATGGAAAAGAGGAGAAAAATGCAATAATGTGTACATTGGAACAACGAAAGATCGTTGGGAACGAGAATATACGAGCATAAGTAAGATGCTAAAAACAACAAAAGCTCCACGGCACTATCACAGCACCTGACGGAAAGTAAACACACAGCCAATTTTGATGAAACAAAAGTATTAGACGTGGAGAACAGAACCAGAAGAAGGATGACATTAGAAGGGTTGCGCATACAGCAACAAATATATACAGCGATGAACTTCAAAGAAGACGTCGACAACATAACTGCGCTTATGCTACAATGATCACAGTCAATGCAAATAAAAAAAATAAATATAAGGCGCGATAACCTCCGAAGAGATCTAAGGCCGAGCTTCTCTTCCAATTTGCGTCGTGCTCCTCTTGATTTTCCCTACAATTGGCCGGACGGGACCTACATGATTTTATGCCGACTCCGAACGGCATCTGCAAGGCAGATGAGTTTTCGCTGAGAGCTTTTCATGGCAGAAATACACCCGGAGCGCTTGCCAAACACTGCCGAGGG
Organism: Eurosta solidaginis; assembly: GCA_029619165.1. Taxonomy (NCBI): domain Eukaryota; kingdom Metazoa; phylum Arthropoda; class Insecta; order Diptera; family Tephritidae; genus Eurosta; species Eurosta solidaginis. The sequence goes on from JARSSU010008057.1 coordinate 7,765, forward strand.
GCGACCCCGCTTAGAAAATTTTCTTCTAATTGAAAAACCTTATTTCTAAAATTTTTGATGTTGCTTTGCCCGGGGTTTGAACCCAGGGCATCCGGTGTGGTAGGCGGAGCACGCTACCATCACACCACGGTGGCCGCCAAATGCAAAAGATTGACGAATAAAGACGTGCTGTGCGGTTTAACTTTTTTACAAAGTGTATCTGTTTTGTTAATGTTATGTGTATATACGTTTATATGTGCTCAACAAATAGACGAATTTAATGTTGTCAATAATGTAAGTTTAGTGAAATGTAAAATCAGTTTTATATGTAACATATTAATTTGCCTGTATTTAAAAACTTTGTTTTTCGTATTTTCTAAAAAGTAAAATTTTTTATGATAAAACGACTCGTCCGTTATTGTCAAAATCGGAGATTAAGTACTTTTACTGAAAGAACCACATCATAACCATGAAATATTTATCAGGTCCGTTTATTATAACCAAAATTAACGAACCTAAGGTAACTATTTTCGATGAGGTTAAAAGCAAAGAAAAAGTAGTACATAAAAATCGCCAAAGTAAAATAAATTAACATTACATATGATTAAACTTTAAATTTGATTGAAAAATAAATTCAAAATTTTTTTTACTAGCATTTAAACAGCCACGAAGGCTCAAAACTGTTAAAACAAAAAAAGAAATAACACAAATTTTGTATATTCAAAGAGAAAAAAAACACATTTCATAAAAACTGTTCATAACTTATAACAAAAAAAACAACAAAAACTAAAAATGTAAAACTTTAACAAATTTAAGTTGAATATATATTGAAATGTAAATATTTACATGAGAAAAAAGAACAAATAATATACTTTACTAAATTAAAATCAAATTAATACTGCTAGGTCTCATTTAAGCTACTTCCAATAACCATCGTTGTTCACAATGCACATATGTCATTGTGAACAGTGCGTCTTACCAGAAAGAATAAAAGAATGTATATTCATTATGTATTCAGCTGCTGTAATACAGCATGTAAGATAGAATAAAATATATGTGGGGTGAAACATGAAAATGACGATTGGCAAGAGTGGCATCGGCATTTTCATGTTTCACCGCCATCAATATAAATTTGGCAACCGTACACTACAGAAGATCCACAAAGTATTTTTTAAAAGGAAAAGCTTCAATTAATCCTTATAACTAAAGTGAAATCAATAAAAAGTGAGGAGGAGACCGCCTCGATATTATATGGCGACACTCTGGAGGAGGCGCCCCAAGATAACTATTACGAGGGAGGTGACGTCACATGGCATTCCCACGAAAGCGCACGCATCGGGTAAGTGGAGTTCACAAAGTGCACGATCGCCAGTACCCAGAGGAAAGAAGACGTTCCAAGTCAGTGGGCGACAAAGCCGACCGTGACGGAGAAGGAAAGAGGTTGTGTTTAGAACGTGGAAGGTGATCACTAAAGAAAGTGCAAACGCCAGAGCAAGGTCATCGTCGTTCGAGGACTCTGGTAGCTCAGGTGGCTTCGACGACCCAAGAAGTATCGGGCTAAGCGGAGCAGGAAAGAAGTGGTACCTTCGATACCTGAAGCAGGGAAGGACTCCGGAAGTGCAAGCGAGAAGGCACTGCAACACATGAGGCCGAGCAAGAAAAACCCATCCTCCTGGAAATCAAGGCGGGGTGAGAGGGAAACTGCAAGAGGCGAGCACGCATCGCACCACCGCGGGTCACATAACCGCGGGCATCAACAAAGAAGCCGTAATGAGAAGCAAAGCGCTCCCGGTGACAACCGGAGAAGAGGTCAGGCACGACGGGAGGACGCAACACAGACCAGGGACAGAGGGCTTACCCCACACCGTCCTACCTCGAGAAGAGCAAATGCGCCGCTGCCAGCACCTTGTGCATCACACTGCGCAAGGGAGGCCAAAAGGCAAGGCTACTCGGATGCCTTAAAGGGCATACGGATGGCGCTGCTTCCAAAGCAATACCCGCGGAGGTCTTGAGCCAGGAAGAGCTTACGCGGCTGCAAGACACTATAATGATCGAGGTATGAGGGGTGGGAAAGAATCTCTGGCTCTCTGCGGCGTATATTTTTAGGCCAGGATTACTCCTTGTAGACTGCAAGGATGAGGAGACAGCCGAATGCTGTGACTAGAGTCACACCAACTTTACATAGTTGGGAGGGTCCTGCCCTTATTACGAGGAAAGGGGATGATATGCCGCCGACGCATGCCGTCGCCATGTATCTTCCCAGAAGTATTGATAAGAATTCGCACTTAACTGCTGATGGCACAGAACACCTTAAATGTTGGGATGTGGCGTATAATCAGCAGCAGTGCTGAGGAGGGGGGCTTGCGGGTAAACATGGCAGTTGACGAGGCATCGGTCACAAAAATAAAGGAAGCTAGCTTCAAGGTGAACTACCGGTTCAGCTTCGTCCCGGTCAGACCTTGGAAGCAAAAACCCCAGCCAGTGTCAGGAATATAATGGAATATATACCGGGAAATATTTCTATTATAGATAGTAGGAACAGAGGAACAAGTTATATGGAATTAGAGGCCAGAGTTAATAACTTCAACCGTGTCATTATTGAAGCGTTTAACTCTAGCTGTCGGGAATCCAAGGTCCCAGGAATAAACTCTCCTGGTGGTCGAGGAAACTCTCGGAAATGAGGAAACCCGTGCGCAAACTCTTCAACAACATATAACAAGAGATTAGAAAGATAAAGAGAGAGCTTCAGACATTTTGCGATGGTATTTCAGAGGTTCCAGAGGCGGCAAAGCTTCACAAGCCCTAGCCAATGACCCAAAGGGAGACACGACTATCGATTAAGCTCCCTGATGCAACCTACTCAGGACTGAGGAAGAAAGAGCACATGCCCTGCTTGCAGCGCATTTCCCGGACGCATCCTCCGATACCTCAACGGAGGAGGCTCTAGAAGTGAGACCGACACCCCACAGATTGGAACCTCGCCAAAGAACTCTTCACGATGGCACACTTAAGTGGGAAGTAAAGTCCTTCCAGACCTACAAATCTCCGGAGTGGATGTATATATCCAGCCTTTCTGCAGCAGGGGCGAGGAATTGATCCCACGCCTGGTCAGGATTTTGAGGGATAGCCTCGCACTGGCATACATCCCGACGGTGTGGAGAAGATCAAAAGTGGTCTTTCTACTTAAGGTGGCTAAAAAACACTACTCCAGTCCTAAGTCCTTTAGGCAGCTAAGCCTGACATCCGTCAAGCAATGGAGAAGATTGTAGACCACTGGATTAGATCAAAGGCTCTCGATAGAGTGCCACTACATAAAGATCAGCATTCATACACGAACAGGCAGGTCTACAGACTGTAGACGTATTGCAGGAAGATCCTGGGGATGCAGCTCAAGATCCTAAGATGATATACACTATGATAGTGAGACCTATCCAGGAACACACTATAATATGGTACACCCGATGGCTCGAAGACACCGGAGGCCATAGGAGCGGGGATCTTCGGCCACCGACCCAAAATATCCCTATCCACTCGGAAAATATCCGAGCATTTTCCAAGCCGAAGTTTAACGCCATAAGCCGGTGTGCAGAGATAAATTTACAGCGGGGATATACCAACGAGAAAATCGCTATGCTTAGCGACAGTCAAGCTGCACTCAAGGTATTATCTTCAGTTGAGATTAAATCATCAACAGTCCTTGAGTGCGTGGAGAGGTAAACAGTCTAGGAGAATAACACCATCCGTCTGGCATGGATACGTGGACACAGAGGAGTAGATGGTAACGAGCGAGCGCGCGAGCTTGCCAGGTTGGCTCCGGAAAGCCAATAGGACCCGAGCCTATGGTGCCAATAGGGTCACATACAATAAGGGAGGACTTTAGACAAAAGGCGTTGTGCCTCAGAGAAACCAACACTGGCGCGAAAGTCCAGCACAGGCAAAGGCACTAATAGGAGGGTACAACTCGAAGCGATATAAGGTTATGATTAACCTCCCAAAAAGTAGCCTTATGATTTTAACAGGTATACTCACTGGTCACTGTAGGCTAAAGAGCCATATGCATAAATTGGCATATCAGCTAGTAGCCTCTGTCGATTCTGTGATGACGAAGATGAGTCTGAAGAACACATCCTAAAGGAATGTGAGGCAGTCGCGAGATGAAGACTTGGGATCCTAGGATCATCCAATTAGAAAATAGTCACATACACTCTCTGAAGCCGATAACCAATCTGGATTTTCTCAGAGACTCGCTTGGATGAAGTGTTGTAAAGAGAATGAGGGCACAATAGACCAATAGGTCGCAGTGCTTAACCTCACAACATCTATCTATATATCTATCAAGAGCAGGTCTGCCGAGCAGATATTGCTGTGAGTTTAGTCTCTTGATTCGCAGCAATGCGGTGTTTATGCCACTTCATGAAATCAACTATCTCCGTGATCTTCCCAGTTAATCCATTAAAGTTTAACTGTAGAACTCTAAAGTGCATAGGGGGAGACGTCGTCACTCTAGGGGTAAGTGACGGGTGACTATGCCTGAGTTAAGGGAGGCCAGGACGCGATTGGTGTTGTGGCCATGGGACAGGACATTCCTGGGTAAGCATTGGTGCACCTCGTGTAGTTGGGTTTGCGGCCAGGCAGCATGGCGCGATGAAACCCGCCGGGGGGTTGCCGTCGCTGAGACCAGAACATACAGGAAAGTGGGGCCGTCCAAGACAGGAGATTTGGCAGATGTCGCAAATATATATATCTGTGCTGGCAAACAGTACAAAAGGTTGTAGGGACTAAGAGTCGCCACGGATAGGTGAGGTTGACAATTGGGTTGGAGAAGCTGTATATTGCACTGGCAACCCTTGAGAAAAAAAATAAATGTAAGGCGTGATAACCTCCGAAGAGATCTAAGGCCGAGCTTCTCTTGCAATTTGCGTCGTGCTCCTCTTGATTTTTCCTACAAATTGGCCGGATGGGACCTACATGTTTTATGCCGACTCCGAACGGCATCTGCAAGGCAGATGAGTTTTCACTGAGAGCTTTTCATGGCAGAAATACACCCGGAGCGCTTGCCACACACTGCCGAGGGGCGACCCCGCTTAGAAAAATTTTCTTCTAATTGAAAAGCCTTATTTCTAAAATTTTGATGTTGCTTTGCCCGGGTGCGAACCCAGGGCATACGGTGTGGTAGTCGGAGCACGCTACCATCACACCACGGTGGCCGCCGATATATCCCCCACGGGTTAGGGTTGAAGTATACCCGCGGTTTGGTATGCCTGTCGTAAGAGGGGACTAAAATACTAAATAGATTCAAGGGGTTGTGTAGCGCATATTTTCCAGCGCATTATATAGCTTCTCCAAACACAATTGTCAACCTCACTTATCCATGGCGAATCCTGTTTCATTAACAGCCGAGGCTCTAGCGACCCCGAATTCCTCATGGATCCTGGGGGTGGGAGGGCGGGATGACCTAGAAGGTCGCATGTGGTCATAACAATATTTGCCGAGATGGTCGGGCTTGATACCGGAACGTACCGGACCTGAATCCGGCAAAGGATAACCCGCTGGGGGAATGTTTGCTATCTCTTTTTAATCAATGCAAAAAAAAATTGTATAAAAATAGTGAGTCATATCGTTAGCTTAATGTGAAAATATGCTAAGTCAACTTTGCTCGAATTTTTCAGGAGACGAAAAAAATGAATAACTGTTGAAATAACCTTCTTTTTTCAAAACTGTTAATGAGGACATCTTAATTGGAATGCTTTTGAGTGTAGATGTTATGAACCCCTTGACGTTAACACCTTCTTCCTCATTCAGGAGTGCCCTTCTACTACCCACAACTATGGCGTGTGCACTGGCTTAATCCCGGAGCTTCAGCAGCGTGAGTTCCCAAACACAGCTGTGAGTAAGGCACACCCTCGTCAACTAGGTCAACAAGATAAATTATTCTTGCACACATTACTACAATCCTAAAACTTACACTTTCACTGGTACTTCCCCTCATCCCTTAATCCACCCCCAGATAACACCTTACCTTCGCAGCGTAATGAATATTGGACGGCTGCCCTCTGCCCTCCCTTCCATGGCTTTCAGCTGGTGATGAAGCCCCATTAGTTTGGGCGCCATTTATCTGTTATGACTGTGCCCCATTAGTTCCCATACACATTTCCTCAGTAATCAGACCATCATTCTCCAACTTAAATTTCCATAGGTAATTTTATTCATTACAATTCACATTTATACTTATTGTGTTAGTTGCTTACACTTAGGTATTTAAGAATACATTAACACGTTTTTATCGTTCTATCTCTGTGATTCAATATTCATTTATAACCTCCATTAACTTATGTAGTAAGCGTTAAATCTTTGTCAAGTATGACTAATTAATTTGTTTGGGGGTATCTAAATGGAACTACTGGCCTACTTCAATATGTGTACATACGTAGTTATTACATGGTTTCTCTTTTTAGTTACGGTTGCCCAAATAAGAAAACCTTATGTATTACTGTATATTGAAACGCATGTATATTCTTACAATGAAAAAAAATAACTGTAAGATGTATTTAAAAGCCTTCCGCGATTTACAACCAGATTGACTGAATTTTGTGTGTGTTAGTGCAGTCGGGTGGCTTCGTGACACACGTATTTGTTGTCGGCTACACGTTGATGAAAATCAAAAATTTTTGATTTTTTTCATTTGACGCTAGCTTATTTGATAGTCGCGGGGTGTGATTGACAAAACGCAGTGTTGTATTTAGTTTGTGTCGACATTTAAAATGAACAAGTGCGCGGAAGAACAGCAATTCATATTAAAATTTATTGAAAATTATCAATGTTTAGCAGCTTTATGGAATGTAAGCTTTTATTATTATTTAATAAATTTTTATTAATTTTTTTATTATTTAATAAAACTGCTTTAGTTGCAAGTAAAAAAAGTCATCATCCGATGACGGCATATTCACGTCCGTACGCTACGGTTTCTCAATGCAAATGTTGATTGATGGCTTTTTATTTGATAGTCGCGGGGCAAGCGTCAAATACCCGACACGCACACATACAAAAATTCAGTCAATCTGGTTGTAAATCGCGGTAGGCTTTAAGTTATAATTCTGCCTCAAAATATATGGCAGAAGGATCTCCTCAAAAGACAAAACAATATAAACCGAGGTGCACACTGACAGCTGAGTAGTGGCCCTACAAGACGGAGGTAACTACCCTACAAGAATACTGACTATCATATGACTATCATCTGATTGTCAGCAATGTCACCTAACGCTCAGCGCCTCATACAAACTTTCTGGCCCCTATTATGAGCATCTTTCGATCTTCGACTGTGGTCGAAAGAGCTGATCGAACGAATTTTCATTCGGTATTATGACGCACGTTCGATGAAGGCAAGCATTATTGTGAATTTCGATAAATTCAAAAGTTCACAATAGCACATTTCCTTCAGCTGTCAAATAAAATAAAATAAATAGACAAAAGCAGACATAGTTATTAAATGCAAATATTGAAAATAAAAGTATGAATACGACGGAATTGTGGTTTGATGATTCGTCAGATGAAGAGAAAAGCTTACTGGAGCTAGCCAGAAGTAGAAGACGCGTGAGGGATGCTTCAAATACTTTGAAATGAATTCCACCACGTAAGTGTAGCTTTCTAAATAAGTTGTTAAATTGTTGAAATTATAAGTTTTGTTTATAGATTTATTCAAAACTTCAGACTGTCCAAAGAAGCGTTCATGGACTTGTTGTCCAGCACAGATGAACTGCTTCAGCAATGCACAAGAGCCAAGCATATTCCTAATATTCTAAAATATGCAACAGTTCTCTCCGATTTTGTGCTCGCGGATCCTACCAACTGAGCATTGGAAACGAAAATGCATTCGTACTTGCCCAGCCGAATGTGTCTGTGGTTCTAACAGAAGTGTTGAATGTCTTGGAAAATTTTATTTGTGAAGATGGATAAAATTCAATTATGAGGAGGCTGAGCTACATCAATCAAAGTTGCATTTCTATAATGTTAGCAGAATTCCAGGGATTATTGGCTTGTGTTGATGGCACACACATTAAAATTGTTGCTCCCAAAAAGAATTACACAATTTATATTACAACAGAAAAGGATTCTACAGCTTAATGCTATGATTGTGAGTATACCATTTTTGATATTAGTTTCAGGTTGTAAATACATAAGTTTACATCTTTATACAAATATTTTTTAGGTTTGTGACCGTTCTATGACTATACGATACATAAATGCAAAATATCCGGAAGCAACACGTGATTCTTGTGTGTTCAATATGTCTGCCTTGAAATCACATTTGGAACAGCAAGAGCCTTCACTACACACCAGAAAAAGCAATACAAATTATAAACGTGTGTGCGGCTTTGCACAATACAAATTTCTGTAGAAGAGTTATCTAATGAAGAGGACGACCATGATATCCCATTCGCCGAAATTGAATCCACAACCAACTCGGAAGCAGAAGAAATCAGAAACTAAATATTGCGAGTTTTGTAGATACTTCATTTTATTGAAATAAAAAATTCATATATATGTATATATATAAAAAATATTTTGGTAAATTCATTATGGTTTTTAAAAGCTAAAGATTTTCAGTTTTCATAATACAGTCTTAAATTTTATTATAAATTTGGTATAAAAAATATCACTTCAGTTTCATATGTTTGTTTAATCAGGTATTGTTCAGCACTTAAAGCATAAATTTGTGATGGCCTTATTTTTTCATTTGGCTTTTATACAACTCCAGCTTTTCCTGTTTCAATTTCAAAAAATCACGTTTATAATAGTACTCCAAGCTATACGTTATCTTCGCATACTTTTCTGTCTCAAGAGCACTTTTTTTGATCTCTTCCAATGTTTTCAGCATCTCTTCTTAAAATTTTTTGATTTGCTGTCTGCTTTTGCAATAGTTTGAGCCTATCGTTTTTGCTGCACTTTTTCGATTTGCTTTTCGTGGCCTCTCCTCATCAGGTGCACCACTTTGTCCACTTACTTCCAAATTCTCATCCGATTCTAAGTTATCACTATATAATCGCTCCACAATTATATCTTCACATTCTTCATTCGCATTAGTACTAAGGCCATGCTCTTGTCCAGGTAGATCTACACTGGTCTGAAGACTTAACAAACCCATTATAGACTCTTCTGAATGCGCAAAGATATTTAACCTGTTTGGTCCACCACCAGTTGCACGGTATTCCACTATGTTCTCCGACATTTTTGTTTTTGTTTTTGACTTCATGTCAGCCCACACCTGAGACGACAAAAATAAAGTTGTATTATACAGAATTGACTTCTATGGTTCTTTAGTTCACCTTAATCCACTTTTCCGTCGTTCTTACTGGTGGTCCTAAACAGTTCAGCTCCACTGTTATATCATCCCACTTTTTTGTCACCTGAACCTTTGTGCAAGTTCATTTTGCTATATGGGAATTTTTTCCATAATTGAAACCAGTCTTTCAAGCTGTTGTTTTGTACTCACGACCTTGGACCTATATAATTTTAATTCAAATATTTTAAAATTACTACTAGGTAGTAAAAAATTAGAACATAAATACAAAAAACTTACATTTTAAACAATTCTTTTTCTGTTCGATACAGCGTCGACAACAAATTTCTATTCGCTACAAAATTCGGTACACAACGAAAATTTCGACAGAGATGAGGTGTCATAATACCAACTTCTAATTCGATTTTCGATGTTCGATAGCCAACGAAGATCGAAGATCGAAGATGCTCATAATAGGGGCCTCTATCACAAACTTCCCTACAAGAAACGCTGATGGTTTGACTAATACACTCACACTTGTAATTGACAATGCTGATCCTGCGATGACGTAAACATTGATACTCAAATTTATGTATGTTCCTTTGTTCGCTCACGCATGTCCGCATGTTACCAACGACAGCCTATAATCATGAAAAAGGACTCAAACTGGGAAGGCTTCGGACACCTGGTACAGAACAAAAGAACTTGCAGCAGATACCATAATGCATGTGAGACAGATACATAATTCTCAACGGAATTTTATGTATGCGAGAACAGATTATCCGATTTAATCATGTTGTCACTACTGACTATCATATGACAATCAAAGGATTATCACGGTTGTTTTGTTATTTTTTAAATTCCGCCATTTTCAACCGACGAAAACCATATAAAAAATAAGTTTAAAAAATGAAAAAGAGAGCATTTCAAAGCTCCATGCTAAAGAAAAAAAATCGAAAATAATATTAAAAAATACCAAAAGCTGTCGGAATGTATGGTGCGCACTCAAAAAATTGATACGCGAAAAATAATAGTGGTTAGTGGTGATTCATTTTTAAATGTGTTTCCGCATGAGGAAATCGCTCTTCTGTTGTTTTGTTATTTTCTGAATTTAAATTGAACATTTTGAACTCGAATTCTTATAAACTATTTATTTTAAACAAATACGAAACACGTATGCTTTTATCACGTACAAAATTAATAACATAATGGAATAAAGTAAATAAAAAGCAAAAAAGCATTGTTTCATTTTTGGCGGAATATAACAATGGTCATTTATGATAGTATAACAGTCAAAACTGATATCTACAGTAAATTATCATTTATGACACTTTTTGATAGTTAGAGTGTCAGCACTGATCCAGGAAAAGTAATGAGAGTGAGCAGTACGGCTATATACTTAATCAGTAGGCCATGTTAGTGTATAAGAAGGAGACAAAAACTCACACATGCACAGTTGTTTACATCACATTTGCGCAAGTCACTAGTGACAACATGATTAAATCGGATAAACTGTTCTCGCATACATAAAATTCTGTTGAGAATTATGTATCTGTCTCACATGCATAATAGTATCTGCTGTATGTTCTTTTGTTCTGTACCAGGTGTCCGAAGCTTTCCCAGTTTGAGTCCTTTTTCATGATTATAGGCTGTCGTTGGGAACATGCTGACATGCGTGAGCGAACAAAGGAACATACATAAATTTGGGTATCAATGTTTACGTCATCGCAGGATCAGCATTGTCAATTACAAGTTTGAGTGTATTAGTAAAACTATCAGCTATCAGCGTTTCTTGTAGGGTAGTTCACCCACACATTCAAAGCTTTTTTCGCTCTCCACTAACACATCGACGTTTCTTGCTGTATCGAAATGACAGCGTCATCTTATACGACAATTTATTAATTATTCAGGGAAACATTTTAAAACGATGAAAAACTATAATTGT
>JARSSU010008059.1:0-7500 GCA_029619165.1 Eurosta solidaginis
TGTCACGGATATTACCACCCCTAAATTATCCCATCACTAAGGCGATGCTAAGGCCATGCCAAGCAGTATTTACGTTAATAATCAAATCAAGTATACACATATATAAGGCAGCCCAGAGAGATGTCACACACAGATGCATTTACTTATACGGCTATGTGCGCGCGAGAGACTGTAAACTACAAACATTCACATCAATAATTCAATCTTTATGTATCTACATAAACGAATAAATAATTGCGTCTACACATATGTACGTATACGAGCAGCGGAGCGGTAATGCACAAACACATGCATATATCTTATCTCAGTGGTCACAAGAGAGGGCAATAATTTGTGCACGTAGTTGTGGCTGGCGATTTTGTAGCCGAAACAACTAGTAACTTCTGGAAATCGAAGAGCCTAGAAGTATGCAGCGTAAACTATAAAAGCGGTACAGGCGAGTAAGAAGTAATTCAGTTTGAGTTGAGCAATCAATGCAGTTATTGATTAAGCACGCGATCTGGCGGCCAATAGTAGAGTTTAATTTGAGTTATCAATCAGTTTGGTTATTAAGCCAGCGAGTAGCAAAGTATAAGTGTTATTGTGAAGTACTTCAATAAAGGCCATTTTTCCATTATTCAATATTGGAGTTATTTATTCAACAGTTTAGTGATTCGAACTTAGCAGAGGATTGCAAATAAGAGGATTTGCAAGCAAATTCGTTACAATTGGTGTCAGAAGAGGAATTGTTGAATAAATTCCAGAGGACAACAAGGACATGGCAAAGTTCAGTGAATTGAAGATCCAGCAACTAAAGAAGGAGTTGGAGAGCCGTGGATTGAATACAAGCGGCGTTAAACTTGAACTTCAGGCACGGCTACGAGAGGCAATGGAAGGAGAAGGAATTGATGTGGAAGAGTATGACTTTCATCTTGATGGCGAGGAAATAACAAAAATCGAAGAAACACCGCAGACAATGGCGAACACAGACTTGAACATGATTTTGGCTGCAATATCTGCTCAAACATCGACAGTGGCATCTCAACTAGAAGAACAGAAAACGTATATGTCATCTCAACTAGAAGAACAGAAGACGTATATGGTATCCCAGATGGAAGCACAAGAAACGCGTATATCCGAAATGTCGTCGCGAATGTCATCTCAGCTGGAATCGCAGGAGAACCGTATAACAGCGAAGATTGAAGCACAAGAGGCACGGATATCCGAAATGTCGGCTCAAATTTCAGCACAGATATCATCGCAGATCTCTGCTCAACTGGAAGAGCAAGAAGGACGTATTTCCTCGAAGTTGGAGGCGCAAGATACAAAAATTTTACAGTTTGAAGAAAAAATCGAGGCCGAGGTGGATGCTTTGAGAGGACGTATCGAGCAGTTGCAACTGAATCGCCCAGCAGTTTCAACTAGTAATTCAAAGGTAAAAACACCATCCTTTGACGGTTCTGTTCCTTTCCAGGTCTTTAAGCTACAGTTTGAGAAGACCGCAGCAGTGAACAACTGGAATGTGGAAGATAAAGTTGCCGCACTCTTCGTAGCATTGAAAGGACCAGCTGCCGAAATCTTACAGACTATTCCAGAGTACGAACGGAACAGTTATGACGCATTGATGGCTGCTGTAGAACGGCGATACGGAAGCGAACACAGGAAACAGATATTTCAAATAGAATTGCAAAACCGCTACCAAAAAGCTAACGAGACTTTGCAGGAGTTTGCTTCGGACATTGAAAGATTGGCTCATCTTGCAAATGCGGATGCACCCGTGGAATACACCGAGAGGGTAAAAATCCAGAGTTTTATAAATGGCATACGAGATGTGGAAACGAAGCGGGCTACATATGCGAATCCCAAACTAACATTTGCTGAAACGGTATCGCATGCTCTGATACAGGAAACAGCGTCGCTTCTGTGTAAGCCAGTTTTCAAAGCACGCCGTGTGGAAGTAGAAAGGCCAGAGTGGGTAGAAACAATTTTGGAAGCACTGAAGGGATCTCAACAGAATAATGCCGGAGTTATTAAATGTTTCAAGTGCGGCAACCCAGGTCACATTGCACGTCATTGCGATCTTGGTCCTAATAGTTCCAACAATGTGAGTGGCCATAAACGCAATGCTGGAGGAGATGAGCAAGAGCGAGTAAGAGGTAGGGAGCTAGATCCAGCTATTGAATGCCCTGTGATATCTGTGTCGCAAATTGGTAGAAAATCGAGCAGTCTTACCGTCAGAGGGAATGTGGATGGCAAAGAACGAGTACTGACTGTAGATACGGGCGCATCTCATTCCTTGATCCGATCTGACTTGGTCAACAGGAGAGTAAAACCGTTACCTGGAGCAAAGTTGCGTACGGTCACTGGCGAGTATAACCAAGTTCAGGGAGAAGTGATATGTGAAGTATTGATTGGGAAGGTCATGGTTCTACACAAATTTGTTGTGGCGGAGATTGTTGATGAAGTTATATTGGGAGTGGATTTCTTGGTTGACCATGACATCAAGATCGATATGCAGAGAAGGGTGATGCGTTATGAGAACCAAGATGTGCCACTTAACTTTAGTTTGGAAAAAGGGTTCAGCAGTAATCGGGTACTGGTGGAGAATACTCAACGAAGGCCACGAAATTCAAAGGTAAAGGTTGATAGATCGAATGGGCCAAATAAATCAAAATCAAAAGTACCTGCGAGAGAAACACTGGCATTGACAAAACCTAAAAGACGCAGGAAAACGAAGAAAGAATGCGAGGGTAGTTTCAAGCCGGAGCGCACTACTGTTGTAAAATGTGGGAACGATACCGATTATGCAAAGAAAATTCGTCCAGCGCAAGCTCTACGAAGTGGTTCATTGGCCAAACAACAGAGTGTGAAGGAACGAACCAGGGTATTGAGTGGTACGATGAAACACAGGTACCATGAGAACAATAATTCGAAAGGTTTCTTGGCGGGAGATTTGGTAGTGTTATACAACCCTCACCGGCGGAAAGGTGTTCCATCCAAATTTCGGTGCAGTTGGGAAGGCCCGTACAAGGTTGTGAAGAAGATCAGTGATACCATCTACCGCATACAAAGCATTGAGAAACCACGGAGTAGAAGAGTGGTACATTTGGCGATGCTAGCAGCGTTTAGATCGAGAGATTTGTCTGATCGGGACGATCAGACTTAGGTGGAGGGCAGTGTCACGGATATTACCACCCCTAAATTATCCCATCACTAAGGCGATGCTAAGGCCATGCCAAGCAGTATTTACGTTAATAATCAAATCAAGTATACACATATATAAGGCAGCCCAGAGAGATGTCACACACAGATGCATTTACTTATACGGCTATGTGCGCGCGAGAGACTGTAAACTACAAACATTCACATCAATAATTCAATCTTTATGTATCTACATAAACGAATAAATAATTGCGTCTACACATATGTACGTATACGAGCAGCGGAGCGGTAATGCACAAACACATGCATATATCTTATCTCAGTGGTCACAAGAGAGGGCAATAATTTGTGCACGTAGTTGTGGCTGGCGATTTTGTAGCCGAAACAACTAGTAACTTCTGGAAATCGAAGAGCCTAGAAGTATGCAGCGTAAACTATAAAAGCGGTACAGGCGAGTAAGAAGTAATTCAGTTTGAGTTGAGCAATCAATCAGTTATTGATTAAGCACGCGATCTGGCGGCCAATAGTAGAGTTTAATTTGAGTTATCAATCAGTTTGGTTATTAAGCCAGCGAGTAGCAAAGTATAAGTGTTATTGTGAAGTACTTCAATAAAGACCATTTTTCCATTATTCAATATTGGAGTTATTTATTCAACAGTTTAGTGATTCGAACTTAGCAGAGGATTGCAAATAAGAGGATTGCAAGCAAATTCGTTACAATATGAAAGAATTTCAATTACAGATGTTTCTTTTATGAGTGGTGATTTTTTTGTTGCTGGTGCTCAAGATGCTACAACTACTGATAGTTATAATATTGCTTGTTATGAAGGTAATATTTGTAAGCATTTAAAATACACACTACACTACAAAAATTTGGTCACAAAACGTATCCACGTCCATGCAAATGTGACTATGAATATAACCTATGACCGTAAAATGACTAGTCATATGACGTGGAATGAGGTATCACTCATTACCCTGCAAAAACGCTCTCGTCATTTGACTAGTCATTTTACGGTCATGGGTTTATTCATAGTCACTTTGCATGGGCGTGGATAAGTTTTTGTGACCAATTTTTGTAGGTAGAAACACTTCATTCAGTGACCCAGCAAAAATGTGCCCGTAAATTGACTAGGAAAATGACTAACAGCTGTGTCGATGGAACACGTAAATCGCTAAGTAGCATTTGTACAGGGCAGCAGTAACATTTGTGACCAGTCCATTCCGTCGTACCTATTTATGTGATTGTCCATACTGCTCACACATATACGGTTTTAGGTTATCGAAAAGTAAACAAACTATAGTGCTGTACTGTTCTTACATTCACGTTCTGGCAATCATTTTTTGAGTTATATACCTGTAACTTTACGAGTATTTTTACGTTAATATGACCGTCTTTTGACTAGTGTTATGACCGTTTTTTTACTTGGATTATACTGCTATATAAATAAAATATTTCTTTAATTCAAATCTATTAACATTTCTTTTATTAAACATTTTTACAATATATTACATTATTTATAATAGTTGTAAATTATTAACTATAAGAAATTCCTTAGCAAACTTACCTGCAAAGCATTAGAAGTCTCAGCAGAAGCATAAATTAATTTTGTCTCCACTTTCTGCGTAGCCGACAATTTCTTAAATTCTTCATCTGAACGACGAGCTACTTGTTCGAAATTATATGCTGCCTGCAAATTATCTGTACAATTTACTTGTTTGAAATTATATGCTGCTTGCAAATTATCTGTACAATTTATGCATAAAATTTTTGGAAGATTATCAATTGATGTTGCGTGCAACTATGGTAAACGGAATGGCTGATTCGCAGAAAATTTTTGTGACGTATTTGAGGGTACATAGCATGTAAGAAAAGGCAAGCATATATGTATCGGGCATTTCAATTAGGCCATCTCATTCTGCCATACTAACAATTGTGGAACAATGTGGGATATTTTGTTGTTGGTCGCCATCTTTGGTCACTAGATTTTTGCTGGGAGTGATATAATTAGCATTCAAAAAACATAACAGTTGATCAACTGTTTAGTGACAACTTAATCGAGTTTTACACTTTGCTATCATATTAGTCCGAACTTATTTAATACGCGGAAATACTAAATGGTGCGTTCAGATGGTAATCACTAAACAGTTGTGTTAACGTTTTCTGGTGCGCAGTTTGTAAACAATGTATATTAAAGAAGTCTAATTGCAGATGTTTCCACTACTAATGCCGATCGTCACATTGTCGATATTGCAGTTACTGATGATAATGCGGTTGCTTATTTGGGAGTTAGATTCAATTTGCTATATCAGAATTTGAATGGATATTAAGATAATTTAAATTTCAGATGTTTTTAGTTCAAACGTCAATTGTGCTACAGCTTCTGTTGACAGTGCCGCTGATGATAATGTTGCAGGTGGTTATTTTCAAGGTTAGATATTTATTTATTTATTCAAAAGCTAAAATTATAATATGAAATTATAACATAAATATAAAGCAAGTTTAGATATATCTTTGCATATTTCTATAGAGAAGTTTTGGAAATTGTTGCGTTGGTTGAAATCGAGGGGAATTCAGTCGAAGGTGTTGTTATCTTATTAGCTGATTGCTTTTCTGATAAAACCTATACAAAGCCATCGTACACCGACATGTCAGTTAATGTTTTAGTTAATTTGCGATACAGAATCAGTTTTAAAACATTTTTTTTCGTTTAAGTGCAGAATACATACATTTGTCAAATTAAAAAAATATTATATGAGTATGGTAGTGGTGTTTATGGTGAGTTCAACCGTATAATTTTTTTGGTGCAAATAATAACTATAGGGGCTAATTCCACGTCAAAAGGTAAATTTTACATTTTTTTAAAACAAAATATCTTTGAAACTATTGAGACAATCTTGAAAATTGTAATGTCTTTAGATAGGTAATAAAACAAGGTTTGTTTGATATATAAAACATCTATATTTAGAAGAAATTTCTATAATAAAATTATGTTTTTATGGGGAAAATGATTGCTAACTTATCATAAATCGAATAATAAGTCGAAAAAATGTGTTATTGACAAAATACTTTAATACTATCGTGTTGAAGATAATTTCATTACCTTTAATTTGGTATATATATCTTTATATTAGAAGGTATAACTTGATTATTTAGGGGCGAAAACAAAGAAGGTGTCATATGAGTTCAATTATTTTTATCGATGTAGGTATATTTATTTTTTTTTAAATATACGTCAAGGGTGTACTACGCAGAAGGACATCACCGTGGCGGTAGCCACGGTTATACCACACACCCGGACTTGGCATGGCGTAGCCCAGGGTTATTTTTTATAAGCGCGGCCGAAGGCCGCCTATGCAGAAAGGTGTTCTACGCAGAATTACTGTGCATGGCGCTGCCGGTGTTGGATCGGCTAACATAACAATAAACATAAGAGTTATAAGGTAATATCAGCTCGTTCACGAATGCAAAAAAGAGTTTTTTCAAATTTTTGGTAAATAAAGACTAGAAAAGTTAAAGATATTATACATCAGATGAAAGGTATTTTTATAAGTTATTTTTCGATTTTTTAATTTTTGAAATCCATTCACTAGTTTCGGAGATATTTTGATTTGAAAAATTCATAATTTCGCTTTTTGACATGGAATTACCCCCAAACCTTTCATTTGCACCCAAAAAGAGATACACCGTTGGGATCAGCATAAAAACCTCTATAAAGTCCGATTTTTTCATTTTGACAAATGAATGTATTCTGCACTTGTTCCATTTTTTTCGGAAATAGAAGTTGGATGGGAGTATGAGTGGGTATTGAGGAAGGAAGAGGGGAAAGGAGAGGGAGACTCAGAATTAGAATGACAGATGAAAACGGAGGAATTTGGGAAAGAGAAAGAAAGAAAGGAAGAGGGGGGCAGAGTCTAAATGCAACAAAAGAATTTATTATTATTTTGATTGCAGACGCTTCGTTTACAACGGTCGAATTTTTTGAAGCTTCTGCTGTTAACGATGCAACTAAAATACATGTTATTGCTGAGGATAATGTTGCTTTTGACACTGATGATGGTTAGATTTCGTTTATATTTATATTATACTTAAAAACCGATTTATTTAACTGATTTCGATTTGCAGAATCAGAGGTTTGTTTCACGAGCGATCGGGATTTCGTTGAGGATACTGGTGATTCTTTCGAAGGTATGTTCTATCATTCTTAACATTTTTTTGTCGATTCTCACTTGCAAAGGATGAAAGCACTCTTAGTCTAAGCACATGCACATCTGTATGAAAATGTCACATCTATATGAAAAAAGATGGTTGTGACGCGGCCATTAAGTGTGAATTGCTCCATATAAATATATGTATTT
>JARSSU010008060.1:0-19371 GCA_029619165.1 Eurosta solidaginis
AACTTATATTTATATTTCTAAAAAAAAAGTTTTCTTTACTTTCTCTCCACAGGACCCTATATATATGCTATCGAATAAATATAGGAAATTTAGTTTTTCCTTTGACTATCTCTATTAAGCAAAGCGTTTGCATTGGAAATTAAATTAATAAAATTAAAACGTATAGAATAAGATGATGGTTACAGTCATCGTGGGGTGAAAATTGACATTGTTTAAAAAAAACGGGATCTCTGAGTGTATGATATACAGTAGATTGGGTAGATTCAGTTGCTGCTAGAGCAAGAAGTAATTATATAGTGATAAGTAGTTGAACCAAAAGGGTACAATGGATGCAAAAATTTTTCATACCTTTTTTTTTGTTTTTTTTTATACCATTTTTCATATTTTCCAGCAATATTTTTTATGATCTTATCTGTCATGCGATTTTCTGGGTGGCCTTCCCGGATTGGATCGTCATGATATTTATGAAGAATTTTTTTTATTTTTGTCGCCATTTGTCACATGCATAACTTCTGGGGTTGACACAATTATTAGACCTTTGAAAACTTGGGTACCTATTAATGCAAATATTAGATCTTTGAGAACTCGGGTACCTATTTTATATTTTTCAAATTTGCCTACTCGAGTATTCCATTCATTAACAATCAATTTGTCCCTAAGGGCAACTGTGATTTTATTTTACAAGTTCTAGATTGCCGGCATTTTTCAGCCTGGTTAAGTATTGTCCTAAGTCAATCTTTTCCTAAACATCTGGTTGCTTGTGTTTATTATGCTACTAATTTTCTATCCTTTTGGATGAACACGAGCGCGACACGTCTAATTGCAAATTTATTAAGCGCTTTATATAATATATGGTTCTCTTTGTGACTTTTTCTTCATTTTACTGTTATTACTGGTGTAAACAATTTTTTTCTCTTGTGGTATCTTTTGGTGTGTTGCATGCTTCCACTGACATTCAGCTATGTACTCTTTGAAGCATTAATTGTGATATAAATATCAAATTCGTTATTTTTATAATGGGTATATGATTAAGTACATGCATTTTTATCTAAATTACCACTATTTGTGAATATCGATATTGGCATTGCTTCATCATTATCTTTGGTTTGTGTAAAGATATCATGAGCATCCAGAAGAAAATTATGCAAATTCTTGCTTTGCTATCGGACTTAGACAGTGCTGGTAAAGCTGTCTGTTAAATGAAGCTTTTGTGGTTTGCTGCTCTTCCTCAAAATCGGATTGAGTTGCAAATAATGCAGTACTAAAGATAGTTTTAGATGCGGTTTTGAACGCTTTTCAATAGGTGGCTCATATTTGATTATTCTGATTTTCAGTTTTTTCATTCCCTTGGGTTTAGACTTTGTCTAGACCATCTGCTCGGCTCATGTATTTTTTCTTTAAAAATTTATTATGAGTCGAGTAAAATTTTAGGAATAAGTTGAGGCAAGCGCAGACTGTTAAAATTATCAGCAAAATTTTGATGAAGTATAATGCTTCACTATGGTCAATGACCTGAATGGAATTAATTACGTTTGCATTAGGATATTCCAATTTTGATTCTTTACCTCCCATTTTGAAATAATAATTCTAAAAATTTTGCTATTCCCTTTTTCTAATTTGTTTTCTATGCCATTTTGGGCTTAAACAAAATTTTCTATTTTGGAAAAACTTAAGGAAACATTTCAAAAAAATTTTTTTTTCTCATTGAGGGAGTTTTATGAAATAAAAAATCTAACTTTTTTCTACTTCTATTAATCTACTACTTTTGCTTTTTCTAATTTATTTACTTCTTCCCAAATTGTTTTACAACAACGCACGAATACTGCGTCAAATTCTTTTTGATTATTGATTTCGTTCATTGAAAAAGTTAGTATGAGAAGAAAAAAAATTCTTAATTTTATTAGCAAAAATATACTTTTTGCTCGTAAACTGGCAGCCGTTAGGTTGCCAAATGCTTTTAAAATAAACTACCTAGATAATTACATACATAATCTGCTATCTCCGTTTGTCTTCTTGATGTGTATCTGCAGCCTAAGGTCTATTCCATGTCTTCTTGATGTGTGTCTGCAGCCCAAGGTCTATTCCACTTCTCTACGCTTACGCTTCAATTCCATGTGTTCATAATAATCTGCTATCTTCTTGATGTGTGTCTCCAGGCCAAGGTCTATTCCACTTCTCTATGCCTTACGCTTCAATTCCATTTGTTCATAGTAATCTGCTATCTTCTTGATGTGTGTCTCTTTATCGGCAATTCCTCGAAAAAAAAATTTTTTTTGTTATATCGCCGTAATTTTGTTATTTTGTCCTGTTTCAACTATTGCAGGATTTTTTAGAGGAAGTCTGCCTATATTTCAAGCAGCAGACGAGGGTAGCTGCCAACTCTGTGTTGGAAAAGCACACAAATGAAAACGGAGTAGAAGTGTGGAAAAGGGTACGGAGCAGAGGAAGTAAGAGAGCTCTCTCGCAGTACCGTGTAGCACTAAGAATTGTCCAACGCCTGGGAGCAGTGGTTGACCCAACAGAAGTGGAGATCGAGAGTTTGGAATGGGCTCATGAGGCGGTAGAAGTAGGTCGAAGGCAGTTCAAAAGGTTTTTATGAGAAACCCTCTGTTCTGCAATTGGTGCGAGGAGGAAGAAGCGTCGAATGGCATAATGAAGGGGCAACGTCGAAAAAGGCGAAAGGCGGCGAAAGGCGACAAGCCTGCTTTCAAGAGGCAGAAAGGATCAAGTTCCAGAGCCGCGAGACAGGGCAGTCACATAGACAAGATAAGTAGACCCAAAGCCGTAAGACAGATGGGTCCAAATAGCGGGGTGGCAACTACCTCGAAAGCTGCGAGTTAGAGGGAAGTTCCAACTACGGAAGTAGGAAATAAGCCAAAGAAGAAGTATGGTATGAAGCACTGCTACAACAACAATAAAAACATTAGCCAAAGGGAGATAACGCTAAGACTACGGCTTTCTCGGAGGTGCCAAAAGGAGATAACACTAAGACTCCGGCTTTTCCCGAGAAGTTGAGTGATGAGGCAAAGTAGTCACTGACTGTGGCGCTGGTTGATCGTAGCAGTCCTTTCGGACAGATGACTACTGAGAGGTGGAGATATGTAGAAAGGTAGTTTATTAGCTTAATGCTTAAGATGATGCGGGAACAACCAAGTAAGCCCCTTCCAACCTTTGATTCGGGGGGATGGTATAATGGTGTGAAGATGATAGCGTGCGACAACATCGCGAGCTTGTTGTGGCTGGGGGTAGTGGTTCCAAACCTCCAAACGCAAGGCAAGAATGCGCGGTTTGAGGTTGTGAATAAAGCAAAAATCCCCACGGTACCAAAAGTTAAGGTATTTATACCATGCGTGATGAAGTCGGAGGATACACTGCGACTTCTGCAGAATCAGAATCCGAACATACCGACGCAGTATTGGAAGGTACTTACTGTACCTTGGCCTACGGAGGAAGTTCAGTTCTACATCTTCCAAATAAACAAGCAGGCGGAGGATATATTGTACACACAGCTTGGCAAAATGTCCTTTTGTACAGGCAAAATTTACATGCGACTCAGGAAAAGAAGTCCCAAGGATAAAAATCGTATCACGCTAGAAGTGGGCAAAGTCGAAAAGGACCTTAAAAGCCTAAGAGAAAAAGGGCAGGTGGAGGTAGCCGCGCTACAGCGAAGGTGTTAGAAGAGGACCAACAGACAAATGGTGCTGCGAGTCGCACACCCGGCACAGCATTTACGAGAGGCTGAAGGGGCCTCGAATACTCTATACCATCGCCCATGCTGCGGAAGTTCTACCGATGGAGTGTAAGAGGCTAGTACAGGACGAAGGCGCAAAGGGCGGTTGGTAATGGGATCGGATGCAAATGCGCACCACAATGCATGGGGGGAGCAGATACGAACGAGAGAGGCGAATTTCTATTTTGTTACATTCTGCAAACGAATTTGCAAATAGCCAACAGGGGAAATGTCCCTACATATATTGGTCCAATATCCAGCAATGTTCTTGAAATTACACTGAGCTCCGAACGGGATATATCAAGGTATGATTGGATGGTTCTTGATAGCCCATCCTTCTCAGACCATGCGTATATCAGCTTCAGCATCCCCCTAAAGAGGATAGAGAAGGGAAGAACCTTTAGAAACCCTTGGTTAACAAACTGGACTAAATTCCAGAAAGAGGTAGAAACAAAACTGGGACATCCCAAAGAGGTTGCCAATGTGGAGGAACCGGAGAAGTCTAATGAATTCCTAACAAGGGCGCTTATGACTGCGTATAACAAAGCTTGCCCTCTAAGAACATTCAGAGGAAAAGCAAAGCCGCCATGGTGGAGCAATGAGCTGAGTCTTCTAAGAAGACAGGTAAAAAAATGTTTAAGCTAGCAAAGACCGCGGAAGCGAAGCGTGTTGGGACAAGTACAGGGATGTACTGAGGATCTACAAGCGTGAAATTTCCAGAGCGAAGAGAATCTCAAGGAAAAGTTTCGGTACGACCCTAGCAAGGGGAAATATAGTCCAGGGCCTAATAAATAAAGAGAACGGGAATGGCCACGTAATAGTGAGGAATCCCTTGGGGTGCTTTTCGATACACATTTCCCATCGGGAGATGGTTTAGAAGAACCAGCAGACATCACTCACACTTCGAACACGGAGCGGGTAGCGCCGAGCTTGGTGACCAATACCAAGGTCGAATGGGCGGTGAAGACGTTTTCTAAGACTAAATCGCCGACGTGTATCCCAAAGACTATAGACCCATTAGCTTAACATCATTTCTGGCCAAAATTTTGAGAGGCTGATAGATGTGTACATAAAGTCCAACGTGGATGAAAAGCTGCTCTCCACAACACAACATGCGTACACCAAAGGCAAGTCGGTAGACTACGCATTGCATAGGGTTATAATAAGCATAGAGAAAGCCCTGGAATATAAGGAATATTCTCCAAGAGTCTTCTCAGACATTGCCGGGGCTTTCAACAATGTTTCCAAATGGACGATTATGGATGATCTTAATTACCCGGTGACCCTACAGGAGAAACCTTGCACAAAATGTCTAGAAATCATCTTGGACAGTAAGCTGTCATTGAAGCTCAACGTGGAGGTTGAAGATGGCCTCAACGGCACTTTATGCATGTAAAAGGATGTTGCGGTGTGCGCAGGGCTTATCGCCCTCTCTTTCTCATTGGGTTTTTGCAGCGATTGTAAGCCTTATTCTATACTATGGAGTTCTTGTTTGGTGGAAAGCCACGCAAAAAACAACCTACCTAAAACAAGTAAGCAAGGCTAAGTTCGGGTGTAACCGAACATTACATACTCAGATGAGAGCTTTCGAGACAAAATAAGGGAAATCACCATGTAGCAAAATGAACCTAGGGTAAACCTGCAATGTGTTTGTATGACATGGGTATCAAATGGAAGGTATTAAAGAGTATTTTAAAATGGAGTGGGCCATAGTTCTATAGGTGAACCCCATTTCGGGATATCGCCATAAAGGTGGACCAGGGGTGACTCTAGAATGTGTTTGTACGATACGGGTATCAAATGAAAGGTGCTAATGAGTATTTTATAAGGGAGTGGGCCTTAGTTCTATAGGTGAACGCCTTTTCGAGATATCCCCATAAAGGTGGACCAGGGGTGACTCAAGAATGCATTTGTACGATATGGGTATCAAATGAAAGGTGTTAATGATTATTTAAAAGGGAGTGGGAGTCCCCCTATAGAAGGACGCCTTTTCGAGATATCGCCATAAAGGTGGACCAGGGGTGAATCTATAATGTGTTTGTACGATATGGGTATCAAATTAAAGGTATTAATAAGGGTTTTAAAAGGGAGTGTTGTAGTTGTATATGTGAAGGCAATTTCGAGATATCGACCAAAATGTGGACCAGGGTGACCAAGAACCTCACATGTCGGGTAACGCAAATTTATTTATATATTATATTCCTGCCAAGATTCCAAGGGCTGGATTTCGCCCTGCAAAACTTTTTCATTTTCTTCTATTTAATATGGTAGGTGTCACACCCATTTTACAAAGTTTTTTCTAAAGTTATATTTTTCGTCAATAAACCAATCCAATTACCATGTTTCATCCCTTTTTTCATATTTGGTATAGAATTATGGCATTTTTTTCATTTTTCGTAATTTTCGATATCGAAAAAATGGGCGTTGTCTTAGTCGGATTTCGGCCATTTTTTATACCAAGATTAAGTGAGCTCAGATAAGTACGTGAACTAAGTTTAGTAAAGATATATCGATTTATGCTCAAGTTATCGTGTTAACGGCCGAGCGGAAGGACAGACGGTCTACTGTGTATAAAAACTGGGCGCGGCTTCAACCGATTTCGCCCATTTTCACAGAAAACAGTTATCGGCATAGAATTTATGCCCTACCAAATTTCACAAGGATTGATAAATTTTTGTTTGTCTTAAACGGCATTAAAAGTATTCTAGACAAATTAAATGGAAAAAAAAGGAGCCACGCCCATTTTGAAATTTTCTTTTATTCTTCTATTTTGTTGCACCATACATTACTGGAGCTGAATTTTGACATAATTTACTTATATACTGTAAAGATGTTCATTTTTTGTTAAATTTGATTAAAAAAAAATTTTTTTAAGTGAGCGTGTTTGACAACCGAATTTGCTAATTTTTATTTAGCACAACATGTAGTAATAGGAGTAACGTTTATGTCAAATTTTATCATGATATCTTCAACGACTGCCAAATTACAACTTGCAAAACTTTTAAATAACCTTCTTTTAAAAGTGGTCGGTGCCGCCCCCACTGTGCAAAATTTTACTAATTTTCTATTCTGCGTCATAAGTTTAGGTGGGTTGAACTAAGTTTCACCGCTTTATCCGTCTTTGATAATGAATTATCGCACTTTTTCCGTTTTTCGAAATTTTCGATATCGAAAAAGAGGGCGTGGTTTTAGTCCGATCTCGTTCATTTTAAATAGCGATCTGAGATGAGTGTCCAGGAAGCTACGTACCAAATTCATCAAGATACCTCAAAATTTATTCAAGTTATCGTTAGCGGACAGACGGACGGACATGGCTCAATCAATTTTTTTTTGATACTGATAATTTTGATATATGGAAGTCTATATATACCGTCCGTTATCCAATCAAAGCACGCTGAGTATAAAAATTAGAGGGCGTATGCAGATTATCAACGCTCAGCATTACGGGAGCCCTGAAAACAACCCCTGGCTGCACTGTATGCCATTCTGCACATTCCGCCTGTAGACCTAGTAGCAAAGAACATAGCGTTAGCAACTGCAACCAGGAACGCTGCCTCGGGCAGCTTGAGCGCCGACCATACGGCCATATTAGTATAGCGTCATCAATCACAATGCGAACACACTACCTGATTCCCTATCTGCGTTTCGAGTGAGATCTTAAGGCCACAATAGCGGACGAGGCGATACATGTGTACACAGCTGGTTCCAAAGTAGTTGAAGGGATAGGGTCTGCGGTATACTTTGCTGATCCGGAAATAAACATATCCTATAAGCTGCCGGATTACTGTAGCGTTTTCCGAATGGAAATATTAGCCGTAACCAAAGCAGTAGAAACTCTGGAAGAGAATAGCTTAAGATGCAACCGTGATAACTTTTATATTGACAGTCAAGCAGCAATTAAGGCAATAATCTCGTAGCACAGCATCCAAATGCGTGTTAGAGTGTAATCAGTCTCTGGAGAGAATCGGGATAGAGAGAAGCATACATCTATATTCAGGGCATATGGGAATAGGTGGGAATGAAAAAGTAAATGAACTAGCTAAAAAGGGCGCATCCCTTGAAGCTTACTCCGTAGACATCCCAATTAGACTAGGCGAGATTAAGCGGAGGCGAGAGGTGCACATGGTCGACCAAGCGGGAAAAGCGTGTGTTCAAACGCGGGGCCTTAAAGTGTCAAAAATTATGCGTAGGTCTTACAACCTTGGACTAACAAAGTTGCTTCTATCATTAAAAAGAGAGGACTGTAGACTCATGACGGGTATTCTGACTGGACACTGCCTTCTAGCGTCACATGCCTTTAAATTAAGCTTGGCCAGTGATAGCAGATGTAGGAAGTGCGGGTTGGAGGAGGAAACGATCGAGCACGTTCTATGCTCGCGCCCTGCACTTGCCAGGCTAAGACTCCAGCTATTAGGAGTGATACAGCTGTCAGATCTAGAAGCAGAAAGTGGCTTAAGTCCTAGGAAGCTCCTAGTATTTGCCAAGATGATGGAGCTATTTTATAACATAGGTCCTAGGTCCTGGTTTTTGATAGGGTTTTTAAGTTTGGTCTTTTAAACAAACTTCTGGTAACACTACGGACTCTGTTGCGGGGGGAATGTGGCACCCGTGTCGTGGGGCGCGATCGCACGCAAATAAAAGAAATAAAAGAGAAGAATTAGTAACGAGTAATAACAAACTTATTTTCACTTTATAAACAATATAAATTCTGTATTTATTATGAAATAGAAGAATTACTTCACAAACCAATTCTCAATTCAATGTTCCGAAATGTTTAATTACAAATTCGTGCACGGAATAAATTATAACTCAACCAGAAAGAGATACTGGTAAAAGAAATTAGAAAGAATTAGTTAAATGCACACTTCGCTATACACTCTGACAATTCGAATTTATCAAATTAATTATTTGCAATCTTAATGCAAGTGCAAATGGTTAAAATATAAGAAATTTACACTTGGCAATTCAAAGTACAAAAATTACACTTGAGTAATCGGCAAACTTAATTATAAGTCGAAAAATGGGGAAGATATTAAGAAACTCACCTGTGAGATAGCTGCTGGCGCTCGAACGTTCAAAAATAGAAGAAGGAGCCAAGATCGCGAACAAGTCTGCGGCACCTGCCGATAGCCAACTTTCGTTGAGTTTTTCCCCTTCAAAGTTAGCTCTCGGCTGGTGTTAGCCATTACCGGTATTAATAATAAATTAACTAATGCGCGCGTTAGAGTGGTCCGAAATATTTAGGCTGGTGGCCTAAACATGCCGGCCCCCTTGCGGCGAGCAACCTGAAACACAGTGAGTGCGCCAGCAACCTTCACAAGGCAGGATAAACTAAATAAATTAAAAATATGATATGTAGGTATCGTCACGTTTACAATTAACAATAACAATGTTCCATGCACTCTCCATGCTATATACAGACCTCCGCAAATCAATGTTCGCACCTTCGTTGAAGAGCTTGACAACATATTGAAAAGAAAAAGCAAAGGAGAATGCACAATAGTAATAGGTGATGTCAACATCTCTAGTCAATATCTCTAGCTGATGACAGTAGCGCAAATCTCTACCTTGATTTGCACTCATCTTACGGTATGCAAAAGGTAATAAATGAGTATACTCG
This sequence comes from Eurosta solidaginis, assembly GCA_029619165.1. Taxonomy (NCBI): domain Eukaryota; kingdom Metazoa; phylum Arthropoda; class Insecta; order Diptera; family Tephritidae; genus Eurosta; species Eurosta solidaginis. The sequence goes on from JARSSU010008060.1 coordinate 9,351, forward strand.
GGTCGATATAAAAAGAGACACTCATACGTGCATCGATCACATTTTCGTTAAGAGTAGGGACATTGAATTCATTTCAGGGGTAATACAAACGAATATAACAGATCATTACTCTCTTATATGTGGTATGTCTTTCAATGAGCGAAATGAGCCCCCGAAAGAAAAACCACAAGCTATTAATGTTATTGATAACAAAAAATTTTATGAAGAGATAATGAAGATGGACTGGGATAATACTTTGGGTCAAATAGCGCAAACGAGATGTGTGATAAGATACACTGCAATTTTAGACGTACCTATGAGAACTCTTATGTTAGCAAAAAGATCACGGCACCGAGAAAGGCGAATGTTTGGATGACAAATGACCTAAAAACTTTGTGTAAAAGCAGGGATAATTTATATAGAAAGTGGAAAGCAAAGCCATGGGATAAAAAAGTAGAAGTAGACTACAAAAAATTTAGAAACTACGTCAATAAAGAAATACAAAGAACTCGGAATAGTTACTATCAAAATAAATTTTTGAGTACAAACACGATAAAAGAAAAACCTGGCAACTCATTAATGAGATTGTTGGCCGAAAGAGGGTAAGTCCAGATGAGCACGTTTTAAAGAACTTCAAAAATATTAGCACAAAAACTATCTGTGATAATTTTGCAACAACATTTTCTGAGGGCGTAAAAAGGGTAATCCATCACTGTGATATCAGGTCTTTGAACGCGCCACAATGTCCGATACCCAACTCCATATTTATAAAAGAAATTACTGATACCGAGATATTGGCAATTATAAAAACACTAGATGAAAGGAAGGGCCCAGGATATGACGGTATTCGACCAAAAGATATAAAAAAAATTATCACATATTCTAGTCCCGATAATAGCGAAACTAATTAACCTTAGCATAACTCAATGCGAAGTACCCGTAGGTCTAAAGATATCTGTGGTAAAACCTATATATAAAGCCGGAGTGAAATCTGATATATGTAACTACCGACCAATAGCTATATTACCGGTTATTGAGAAAATAATGGAAGAAGTTATTGTCAATAGGTTGATAGAGTTTATAGAAAAATATAAAGTTATCGACTCCAGACAGTACGGTTTCCAAAAAAACAAGAACATAAACCAGCTGCTGGGTAAATTCTCGTCCAAAATCAATGAAAACTTGGGAAAAAATCATCACGTACTTGACCTATTTATAGATTTCAGCAAAGCATTTGACACCTTATCACATGAAAAATTGCTCGATGGTTTTCCAGCTACCTAGAATCGCGAAGTTACAGAGTAAAAATACAAAATGAATACAGTAACCAAATAAGTTTGCCGTGCGGAGTCCCGCAGGGTTCAAAACTAGGGCCGATTCTGTATATAATATACGCAAATAGCATGCTTAGAGCACTCAACAACTGCGAAGCCTTTGCATACGCAGATGCCACAGCTACAGTAGTGTCGCACAGGGATCTCTGTACTGCAATAAGCATCCTGCAGAGAAAGTTGGATGTAGTAACCAAATGGGCACACGATAGTGGTTTGGCAATAAACGTAACGAAAACCAAACTAATGCACATAAGCCCCCGCATATTTCCCAATCAACAATTCGGCTAATATTCCATAACCATGATTGCTTACATAAAAATCAGACATCCTGTAACTGCAACGAGAATATAGAAACCGTTCCATCATACAAATACCTCGGTGTTATTCTCGATGAAAATTTTAAGTGGAATGCACCCATTTCCCATCTCCAAAGAAAACTAAGGTCGACGTCGTACGTCTTAAGCCATCTAAGTTTCTGTACGAGTTACGACGTGTTACTCCACATATTTAGCCCTGTCGGAGTCTTACTTAAGACACGGCATCACCGCGTGGGGATCGTCAACATATTGTAGGATACTTCAACAAAGTCAATATTATAATTTGAAAATACTTGCCAAGAAGAAAAATATATATACCCCAAATCTTGAATTAAATACAGCCTTAAAATTACTAGACGTAAAGTCCATTTTTAAATTGCGTTCTTCTGCCAACATTCCCCTGTGCAGCGGGCATAGTCGTATGCCGTGATTCTTATGGCACAACCGGCAGGAGACGGTGAAGGAGTCAACGCGTTGCTCCGTCTTGTTGCGTTTGACCGAGAACCCCGTCATTCTGGAAGGGGCATTTTTTATTACTTGTTTTGACTCCAGGGGGTGTTGGGTGGCATATGAGCAGATACTAGGAGCTTATTGGCTGAGATTGTGGTTGGCGTACTCGGGATAAGGGATTCAAGTGGAGTGCATAATCTTATTAGGTTATTCTGCAGAGATTTTATATGCTTGTTGCGGTTGAAACCACTATTAGACCTTTATAAAAACCTTTATTTAGATAGTACGCCTAAATGTATATTCTATTTTGTTGAATATTTTCAACAGGGTGAAAATTTTTATATTGAAAACAATCTAAAACAGTGAAAATAAGGTTACCGAATATAAACTAAGGCAATTGTAGTTTTTCCCATTTGTTTCCTTTCCTGATGCAGGCAATCAGCGTTTATATGCGCAATCATTTGTGTAAAATATGGTATCACGGGTTACCTGTGTATTTTCAATGCTCTTTGTGACTCAGAGCTGGTTAATAAGATCGTCGTTTAAGCGACGTCGTTAAAACGAAGTGTGCTACAGGCGTAAAAGTGTTCCTCATTCGCCTACCTGGAACATTTTTTGTGTTGATTTTTGCAATTTTGGGGTGAGAAGCACACATTGTGGTGTGTTTGTTGATTTCAGCACAACCCTGGCGGGAATAGACTACCTTACCGAGTGCGGTAATTAGTGGAACGATCAGCTGTTAGCTCAACCACAGAGTTGAGTGAGATAGCTGTGCGGTGCTGCCCGTTGGGCAGCATAATGATACATAATGGTCATGTAATGAAAGTATTTAGGGAAAACTTGCGTCTGAGTTCTGACGCGACATAAATTTGATAGTCGCTTCTAAAAATTTTTATTTCTCCCTTGTTTGTAGTATCTAAAGCATATATGACACTACTTTATTCTTGCTTGGGTTCCAGGCTAAAAGGACTGATGAAACTTTATCGGAACTTCAAAACACAAAACCAATTTCCATCATGTAAGCGAGACCACTGTTTCCCCAAAATTTGTGAGTTTGACATGTTTTCTTTGTGTTTTACATTTTATTTTTGCATTAACATTTTTAACAATAAAATCAATGCAAATAACACGCGAAAATTATTTCGGTCTCGAGTGGTTCACTTTTTTCATAAGAAGGTTGATGCTGATTGTGCACCAAGTTTCAAACTACAAACTTTTGTCAAAAAAGAATAAAGAAAAAAAAACGGCCGTATGTCAAAACAAAACTATCGAAATACAACCTGGCTCGTTTTTTTTCAGTGAACCAGGCTGTAACTTCGGGGTTTTCGTAAGTTTTTTTTTGTTCGGGTACTAACACTCGAGTTTGTTGGATCCCACGAATCCGACTTGTGATCCCATGGGATCGCGCGCAATGTGTATACGGCGTAAGAACCGAAAAGAGCAAATGTCATCGAGTGGCAACCTTGTTTCGTTCATTCACAATGTCATTCATTCATGGAAATGAGTATAGAGACATTTTGAATGAATTTTCATTATGAAGAAAAACGTGTGATGGGTAAGTATAAGTATGCCAGTATCGTTCCCTTTTTATAATTTTATAAATATTCAAATTTCTTCTTCTGTTGTTTCGTTTCAGCTTTCTAGAACCACTTGGCCTCCGGTAATGACCTTCTCCAGGGTATGGTGTAATCAAATACCGCGTTTCCCATGCTACGGGCGGAATGGCGTTGATGCACGCATTTTCACAATACTCATTGCCGTTCATATCATATTTAGAAATATTTTTGCATAAATGACAAATAACGTGCAAAGGCAGACATTTTGTAAGAAGCGGAGGCAGCGTAGGCCTAGGGTGCAAAAGGAAAAGAAAACTACCACAAAAATTTAAGCAGCACGAATTTGGATTTGTAAAGAATAACGAGATTACATATTCCATTTACAAGTCAGCAACAACAACTCAATCTGAAAACGAGAGTATTTTTTGGTTTAAAGCATAATATAGTAGACAGGACTGGAAGTACCAAACCGGAATAGCAACACCTACACTGCAAAGCAAAGCTACAGCAGGGGTTATATATATGTATGTCTGACCTCACTAAACTGGATATATCAATAAATTGAGTATAAAATATCAAAATCAATCGCCTTGTTGCACCACCATACGCACACGCAGTACACACAATAGCGAGGGTATTAAGGTCAAACATTTACAGCGGTCGGATTCATTGCAGCACGTTGTACCACAACAAGTTAAAATAATTTATATAATGGCAAAATTTATAAATGTAGTTCCATTTTTATACAGACTAAATGCTTTGCCGCATTTGGTATGTGGCGTAAATGTGCTGGCGGTGCTACCCAGCGTTTGGAAGTCGCAGTACTTGTTTGGGCGGAGGCTATTGCAGCAATTATTAGAAACAAATGCCAACAATTCAGTTACGATAATAAGTCCACATGCGCGCGAGTATCCAGTTCAGCAAAAAATACGTGAGATAAACATTGAGGGTTTGTGCGAGAATTGGCAAGAGATGGGTTTGCCATTGGACGTGGAGCAGGCGTGACAACATTCAATAATAGAACGCGTCTAATGTATGCTGGCGCAACAAATGTTGACCTACTGCTGGGTGATTCAAGGGTGCGCAAGCTTTCGAGTAGTGGGGAAAAATTTGATTTATTTATGGTTGATCTTTTTCTCAGCGATTCGCTGTTGGGCTTAGCGAAGTTAATGCAAATACATGGTTAGATCAAATGTTAGGCAATCCGCAAAATTCAGATTTAGATCCTAGCATTTTCTTGCCCTATTCAGAACGCATGAATTTATGGCAGCGCTGTGTTAATACGCTAATGTGTCTGTTTGAAAAATTGACCTACAACTTTTTCTACATGATTTCACAAGAAATTGTTTACACAAAACATTTTCAAGCGCTATGCAAACCTGCCAATACTACAATACCACATCATCTGGTCTAACTAAAAATCTTAGTCTTGTTTTAATTAATTCCCATCCTATAATACAATATCCGCGCGCTTATTTGCCAAACGTGTTAGAGATTGCTGGTGTGCATTTGCATGAACCAAACAAGCAAATGGACTGCCAGGGCATCTTGCTTACTTTATAGAAGGGGCACCGAGCGGTATGGTTTACATCAGTCTCGGCGCAGATTCTCGTACCGCTGATTTAGCACGAGAAAAACTTGATACCTTATTGGATGTTATAACGGATGTGACGGATTATAATTTTCTAATAAAATGGGAGGAATTAGTTTAATACCACACTACCTGAAAATGTAATGCTGGTTGAGTGGTGGCCCCAAGAAGCCATTCTAGCTCATCCTAATGTTAAAGTATTCATAGGCACATGTGGTCTACTGAGCATAATGGAAGCGATAAATTGCCTTACGCCTATACTTGGCATACAAATTCATCCTGAACAAGAAGTGAATGCTAGACGTTAACAGCGTCAAGGCATTGGCTTAGTAAACTCTCTTGATATTTTCACATACGACGAACTCTTACTGAACATAGAGCAATTAGCTACAAATGAAAGCTATGCCAAGCAAATTTTAGAAATGCTCCGTTTACTGAACTCTAACTATGGCACACCAATTCGAGAAGCATACACTATATTGATCTCATATTGAATAGTGTTGGTCGTGGTGATTTTCTTAAGTCTCACGCTAACGAATTTAATTTTATACGTAATATTTTATGTTCGAAAGGAGGTTGTCGATTCGCCACTGACATACTCATCGTGAAAACAGGCTGATTGGCATGCAACTTGGATATGCGATATCCATTGACTGCCCGTTTCCACCGAGTTAGTCACACATGGATGAGATACGCGGATGTGAATACTTTAAGCACGATGTGATGGACTCTTGTCCAAATGGTGATAAAGATCTTCACCGTTTAAGCAGGTCGTTACAATTATATTTAGGTATCCTTAGCGTAGCGGAATCCTGTTTTAGACCACCGAAGTACAAAATCTTGATGCTGAAGTCCCTGATCGCGGCGCATAGGAAACGAAATGCATTTTCATACACCCAGGTGATGAAATGTGTAATTTTTTCTCTCATTCTCCGGTAATTTGGCTCCAGAACTTGGTGGCTGTTCATGGCCGAAACGTTGATTGGCGAACAATTGCTCCTGCTGGCCCACCAGCCAATGTCATACAACAATTCGCTTCCACCACCAACGTGGCTACCAGGCTGGTTGCCTTTCATAAGAAGGTATCAATAACTTGAAAGGCGTAGTATATGTATGTAGTTGTAGTACAAAGAACAGTAGTTGTAGTACAAAGAACACAGTAGTTGTAATACAAAGAACACAGTACCTGATAGGGTGAGTCGCGAATATGTGGGACCTTAATGTTAATAAAACGATACCCATGGGGGGCGTCGAGGTTGAACAAAAGAACTAGTCAAAATATGAAAACCTTTGATGATCAGAAAACTGAAAGGCATTTCGATCACTTTTTAGAATTTCTTTGACGTTCTTTGATGAGTAAATATGTATATTTCATAATAGTAACCTATACTCATCATGGATGATCAAACTGAATAGTCTTTCCGTCACCTTTTGGAATCATAGACGACTCAAATGTGTTTATTTTAGGTGATTTCTGTCTATGTTCGTTGACGGAATGATGAATGTTATACTCGTTAATTTTTTTCGCGAGAATCTTATTTTTCTCATAGATAAACATTTTTTTTTCAAGTTCAGAAAATATATGGGCTTATGTAAATTCTTATTATGATGATATTCCCAAGACAATGAAAGGTTCACACAAAGGCATTTCGGAATATGAATCATAAATGATTATTCAAGAATAATCACTCCCTTCAGTATTCTGTGCTTTGTGTGACTGAGTCAAATGACTTTGCCATCGAGTCCTACTTGTCGTCTGACCTTTGGCGTATGGGTGCGGGATGCAGGATATCCGCTTATACGGGATACCTGCGCTTGGGAGCAGTCGTATCCAAGTTTTCTGAATAACAAACTAACTTCCAAATTCGTTTGGTTGAAGAAAGAAAAATCCGTTGACGCACAAGCGGTGTAGCCGTAATGTGCCAAACAGTCGACACGATTTTTCTTCGGGGATTATGATTTTTATAATAATGAAGACAATTTCCATTCGTTTTGTAGGGTTGATATCTTGGGGAGGGGTTGTATTTGTATTCTGTGGCCGATAGTGGATCTGTGTTTGGATTGTGTTGGCCTCGTTTGGGTTGAACGAGAGCTGGGTTAAGGGATTCCTTGGCCTCGTTCTGGGGAGCGAGAGCTGGGTTAGGGGATTGGTTGGCCTCGTTCTGGGTGAACAAGAGCTGGGTTAGGGGATTTATGAATCTCCCTCCCCTCACTGGAGGGTGGTAGCAGGACCAATTTCGTGATTGGTCTGGTGGTTTGTCCCCTTGCCGGATCCAGTTCGACGACTCGAACTCGGTAATCGGGGCCATAATGAAGGGTGGCTATCCGACCTAGTCTCCATTCGTTGGGGCAGATTATCCTCCTAAATGACGACTAGGTCTCCCTGCTTGAGGTTTGATTGTGGATGTTTCCACTTAACACGCTTCTGCAATTCGGTGAGATACTCCGTTTTCCACCGTTTGCAGAAGGTTTGACGCAGCGCCTTAAGTTTTTCCCATCGATTGACGAGTGAAGCGCGATTCTCGCTAACGTCAATTTCGGGTGGCGCTAGTAGATGGCCCCCGACTAGGAAGTGTCCGGGGGTAAGTGGCTCCAGGTTGGACGGGTCATTTGACGATGGGCTTAGGGGTCGGGAGTTGAGACAGAATTCAATCCTACACAGGAGGGTGCTAAACTCCTCGAGAGTAATTTGTGATCCGATGTGATCTTTTTGAAATGGGTTTTGAAACTCTTGACTCCCGCTTCCCACAGCCCGCCCATATGAGGAGCAGCTATCAAATGCCATGTGAGGGTTTGGTGGGAATATTTAGAGAGGGTTTTGTCGCGCGTATCAACGAAGAATGCCTTGAACTCTGAGCGGAGAGCCCTCGACGCACCGACAAAGTTCGTCCCGTTGTCGGAATAGAGATTTTTCGGACATCCACGTCTTTGCGACAAACCGACTAAACGCTGCTAGAAACGCGGCGGTGCTGAGGTCGCTAGTCGCATCTAAGTGGATCGCCTTAGTCGCAAGCAGACAAATAGGCAGACGTAACCCTTAGACATGCGGCATCCTGGTCCGCTGTAGGACTTGATGCCAAACGGTCCAGCGAGATCCACCCGCGGTGTTGGTAAATGTCCGAGAAAAGGTAGTGGGTTCCGCAGGGAGAATTCCCACGAGTTGCATCGGGGAACGCTTGCGGAATACGTACAGGCCTTGCAGTTGTGAATGATGGATCGGATCATGTTTTTGACCCGAGGTATCCAATACTGCGTGCGTAGGAGCCGCAGCATGAGTTGGTTTCCGCCATGTATGGAAATGGTGTGGACAAACTGGACTAGGAGACGGGTGAGTCGGCAGGCTTAAGGGAGGATTATCGGGTGACGCTCGTCGACGGGAACGTCCCTGGATGCATGAGACGACCCCGCACCCGAAGGACATTATCTTCGTCGATAAAGGGGTCTAAAGAGAGGATCTCGCTTTTGGCCTCGATAGGTTTCCTAGTTCTCAGAGAGCTTATTTCTTCGGCATAGTGCTTTGTTTGGGATATCCTTATGAGGCGGCCAGTCGTAGCATTGATTTCGTCTGGCGAAATCTGGTGCGACTCTGCTTTATAGGACGCTTTAGTTTTTGGATGAGTTCAATTCGAGGATCTTAGAATGTAGGAGATTACCCGCAACGCCCTTGAGAGATCGGAAAACCGATCCAGACTATCCTCGTTAATGTTGATGTTTGTTTGCTGCGTGCACTTGTACTCGTTTTTCTCTTCGCCTTGAGATGGGCATTTCGCTTTACCTTTTCGCAGCCAAGAAGGTCCCTGCCACCACAAAGAGTTGTCGACTAGGTCCGTGGCTAGAAGTCCTCTGCTGGCTAGTCCGCTGGATTTGATGCGGACTCGACATGATGCCAAGCTTTACGTAGATCCTATCGTTGATCTTAGCTCGCACGTAAATCGTAGCCGCCTAGGCTTTTTCGGACGCATCACAGAAGCCGTGAATTTCTATATCGTTGGTTGGTGTGAAGTGCACTCACCGAGGTATACGAATCCGGTTAATGGCGGGGTACTCCTCCATAAAATTATGCCATCGGTCTAGGGTTCCTGCCGACACTGATTCGTCCCAGTCAGTCCCTTCTAGCCAAATGTTTCGCGTAATGATTTTGGCAACAATGACGACTGGGGCGAGCCAACCTAGAGGATCGAAAAGTTTAGCGAATGCGGAAAGGATTGCCCTTTTCGTTAACATACTTATCCCGAATTTCAATTGGTTTTGCGGCGAAGTTAAAATAATCCGCATGCGCGTTCCAACTATGTTCAAACAGAATAAATAAATTGACAAAATTAGATTCAAATGAATGGTGTTCATACAAATCAATTTAGCTTACAACAATAATAATATGCATAGCTGGTTGGTCATCTCTACCAAAAAAAACATACCTTTGTTCAGACTGTCAAAAATGTGCGTGTTGATATAGGCGAATGGAATGGAATGAAACATAAAACCTTGAAATTTTTGTGTGTTGTAAGAAAATGTGTGTCAATGTTTTGGTTTCATTTTGAGTTTGCATCTTCCTTTTGACAATCCCTACTCCAGTGAAATGAAAAAAAAAATCAGCTGATGAGATTAGCCAACCATATAGTTAAGCCATGCTTAACTCAGTTTAAATCTACTAAAAAAACACACTTACAAGATTACATTTCAGTTTGAAACAATTATACCAATTATTATAAAAGTGGCAATTTTATTATTTCAGTTTATTATACGAAAATTGCGTAATAAATTGCCCAAATGGTATAATAATTGCCAATTTGGTGT